>OOFJ01020650.1:6141-24257 GCA_900323375.1 Benthosema glaciale | reverse complement strand
TAATCTAAAAAGAACTCAAATCGGCCGATACCGATGTGTTTGCAGATTAATCTCACATCACTAGTATTGATTTGAGCTCACTCTTTGTGGGCACCAACAGAGGAACCATGCGTATGCTCAGTGCCGGCGCCAGAATGAAATGACAGGGGGGCAATCGAAATAACAAAGAGGGCATTGAGCCTATTATAGCATAGACATATAAACGTAGACGCCCTCTCCGGCTCTGGAGCGCGTATGCTCGTAGGGGGGCAAAATATTCCCAACATTCTTTGCAAATCATAAGAGGGCAGGGGAGGGCACTTGCAAAGCTTCCGCGTGCGTCAGTGCCCCCTTCCCATATTTGGTCAAGAGGGCAAAGAATTCCCGAGATTCCTTGCAGCGCATTTGATAACTCCCGGAAAAGACGCGCTGTGATTGGCCAGTAATCACTTGAGTGACAGCGTGACGTAGCGTGACGTCGTACTTCCGCCCCCCTATGCACAAACGTCGCTCCAATGGACTACAGCGGCCAGTGAGGCGTCTATATTTTATAATGTCTATGTATTATAGCCTGACACTTTTGATTTGAGGGGGCAAGGAGGTGGATTTTGGGGGGGCAAAGAGGTGGCCACGGGGGGCAAGTACCCCCCTTGCCCCCTGTGGCGCTGGGACTGCGTATGCTGCATGCCTGCCTGTCACTTTTGGAGCAATAGAAAGCTCCTGTTGTAAAAGGTTTTTGTTTTTTGTGTGTTGTATATTTTAATGTATTGTATCTTTATTATTGTTTACTTTGGACCCAATGTTTTATACATTTGTGTCAATAAAGTAACTAACTAACTATGAGCCTTAAGGCCAAGGAAATGGTCATGGACCAATCATAGCCAATCAGATTGGGGTATGAAAAATTGGACAGATGCAGATCCGTCTTGATCATCACATGACTAGAGAAGAGATGTGTACCGATTTGCGATATGTTTGGACAAAGTCTGTAGGATATATTTAAAAAAATGTTTTGCAAAAATTGGCCTCCTGTGGTGCTGAGGCTGATGCAGGGTATCGTTTTTTCATTGGCCTCTAGGGAGTGTGTACATTATGCAAAGTTTCATACCGATCGGTCCAGTTATGTAGATAAAAACGTAAATCGGCCTGTTATAGTGCCACCATGAGACTGATTTGAAAAATGTAAGGTGGCATTTTATCCTTGGCTTATGGGGAATTCCTAGGGGGAATACGCATGCAAAGTTTCACGGATATCTGACACTGCATTCACCTCCTGAACACTTTGGAAGTCATTAGCCAATCAGGATGGAATATGAAAAATCACACCCGTGTGAAGTGAGGGGCGCACTTATCATCTTACAACATCGATTTCAACATAATGTTTGTTTAAGCAACGGGTGCTAATGTTTGTTTTTTACCTCAAAACAAACATTACATTTGTCTTTATTGTCTATGACATTTTCATAAATCGGCATAGTTGAAAATATAGGAGGGACTAGCGCCCGTGAGGGGCGCTCTTATCATCGTACATCATCATGGCGTAAAATAGACACTATACATTTGCTCAGACACTATGACGTAAACTTATCCATTCATTGTCAATGGGAATGTAATGTTTGTGTAGTACAAAATTACTGTTTGCTTCCACATGATGTAAATTCTCCATTCATTGTCAATGGGAATTTAATGTTTGTGTAGGACAGACATCTACGCTAATAGCTCAATATAGGAAAGCGCCCCTCAAAAATCTAACAGAATTTGCGTGATGTTTGGACATAATCTGTAGAAGTAATGATGTTTAGCAAAGATTGTCCTTCTGCCCTCAGTCGGACATGGTGAATACATAGTCTCAGCCACGCCTTCATCCTGGCGGAGACAATAATAATTGTGATGGCGTTACTAACAAGATGATTGGCTATTATTAGTTATTTGTCATATGACAAAGAACATATAGGTTATGGGCCAATCATTCATACAGTATTTGTAATATGTATTTGCATGTAAAAATCAGACCTGTCTGAAGTGAGTGGTGCTGTACTGTACTTCTGCTATACGTACTGTACTGTACAATCCGGCCTCCCTGGCCTGTGTGTGTGTGTGTGTGTGTGTGTGTGTGTGTGTGTGTGTGTGTGTGTGTGTGTGTGTGTGTTAGGCTGCGCAACAGTGACACTTGGTGTCACTGTTGCCAGCCAGGGACACACATTGCTGTGCATTAGAGAGTAGCTGCACCACTTTAAAATGTACTTGTCAGTTTTTAGTCAGATAGCTATATAGGACGGTACTGTATTGGCCACTCACACATCCACTCACAGTTAACAGTTTTTGTATTGAGTTGTGCTTGAAATGTACTGTAATTCTGCAAACTGTTAATAAATACATGAATCAATCAATCAATCAATCAATCAATCAATCAATCAATCCCTATAGTGTATTTGACCTGTTCACCTGTATAAATTTAAGTACTCCCCTTAGTACTCCCCCGGACGCGACCTCACATTGGCCTAGCCGCTCAGTCCTTTATAATCCGCCCATGGTTGGTTTTCATATAGGCCTATCAATTGGTAAATGTTAAATACAGATGATGATGGATTATTAGAATGTTGGCATTCAAATGTATAAACAACACCCAGATTGTTGGCCAATAGACAGTCTGAACAATCACTTGTGACTCTATATTTTGGCATAGGCCTAAGTAGTCGTAAAACTGTCATTATCACTGCTGCATGGTCTTTCATTAGAAGCAATTAGGCTACTTACTAGTAGGCCTCTCAAATTGTCTTGTACTTTGCTGGCTGCATGGCAGCTCTTGGTGTCTTTGGCAGTGTCCTCACTGTACTGCTAGTCTCAATCTCTTGGTTGCTGTTCTTTGGCTCACCCTTTGGCAGGTTCTTCCATCCAGTACATGCATGGTCCTCAAAGTGGGTTCCGGGGACCCCGAATGCGAACGTAACCAAATACAACCCTGGGTACCGAGGCTATAGGGCCACCCAGGCACATGGGGTCCTTGGAACACCCTTAGCCCAGAACTCGCTAGCGCACTGGACCAGGGCTAGCCTAAGATTTAGACTTTCGTAGACGTATCGATTATGACATAGAGTGATGATGTCAGAATCGATAAATATGTCTACGAGAGTCTAAATCTTACGCTAGACCAGGGCTAGAACACCCTCAAGGACCTCATGGGCCTGGGCGGCTAGGCCCCTGGGGGCCCCCTCTTCTCAAACGTTTTCATGTTATGTGAATGTCAAAAAAATACTAGGTTAGGTATAAGTGGTTAAATTTGGCTGGGGGACCCCCTGGCAGGCTGGCAGTTCACCTCAAGTCACAAAAGTCCCTCACTAATACTATCTTGTCATGCTTACTCGTGTTGTCATTTGTGATGCTGCTGAGTTATTAGTCCGCCAAAACTTTGTATTTCATAGCCTATATCCATTCAAACGTCATTTTTGCATAATTTATATTTAACAACTCTTAATAAGGGGGACCTTGTTGGTACAAAATATTTTTAGGGTGCTTTGAGAGAAAAAGTTTGAGAACTTCCACTGACGTGATCCCACAGGAAAGGAAGGGAAGGGAGGAGGTCCATAGGGGCGCCCTAGTAGGGCCTTGTCTTTGTGGTTGCTAGAGAGAGAGAGAGAAAGAGAGAAGATGGCTCCCGTTCTGGAGAAACAGCTCCTGGGCGCAGCCGGCTCGGGCGACAATAACAACGAAGACGAGGAAGGACAAAGCCTTTGGTGAGTTGGACTCGTTTTCTTACAGCCTCCGTGCCTTCTTCCAACAAGCCACGACAAAAAGCCGCACTTTATCACTGTGCTTTGTCGCTAGTACTGCTACTACTACTAGCCACTGCTTTCCAGAGCAGCACAAACCCGGCGAAGCAGCAGCAGCCTTTAGCATGTCCGCTAACGTTAGCCAAGCCGACCCATCCGTTTGTGACTACATGGCTAACGCTAACCATTAGCGAGTTCCCCATAAACATCAGCTATCTTCTATTGATGTGTACCGTTACGTTATTGACATTTAAGTAGTGGGATGGTGATCATTCGTAAGATCACCAGACGCCACATCTTTACATTTTAATAATCTGTCCAAGCTTCTGGACAGTTGTTATTTCCGTTATATTACACATAGCTAACTATGTGTCTGCTGGTCTGGCACCAAGCTAGCCAACATCACCGAAAGCAGCCGACCGGCGGCAACGTCAACTGCTACTGTCTGTAGCCTAATGACAGAAGCTATTATTTATACTGTCAAATGCAAGGATTGTCATCAGCGCTTGGGTACCAGGGGTGTTGCACATTCTCTCCGTTTTTGTATTTATTTATTTTAAAGCTATTTCGTTTTAATAACCCACGCAAAGCGTCCGTTCATTTATATAGTCCACTGCTGTGTTTTCTTGGCTGTATTTCCTGCTTTTTTACTGTTGTCTGGGACCATATAACTCTATGTCTGCCTGGGACTCATCTCACAGTCTAAGATTTAAGCTATTATCTTTTAACTCTGGGGTAAAGATTTGGCGACCATGATTCTGTGAAATAGAATTGTTCACAAATTTGAGGAATGAATAGGGAGAATGGATGCTATCAATAGTCAGAGCACCTGATTGTCATGCTAACGCCCAAGAATACAGTGTGAGAACTGCTCACTCACCGTGTTGGCGACTTTGTTGTGTGTTGTCATGTGTCTTTTTTTTCTTATTTTTTTTCTTTTTTCCGCTCTGTTTTAAATACTGATTTGGGGATTAATTGCAGGTCATCAATACTGAGTGAGGTCTCAACACGTTCAAGTTCAAAGTTGCCATCTGGAAAAAATATACTCGTGTTTGGTAGGTAAAAAAAATCAGTTGTTGCTACTGTATGTGCATACTCTAGTGTGGTGAGAGACTACACTAAGATAACAGTCATACCATAGTACCATAGCTATCTAGTCCTGTCATAACATGACAATGTATTAATATGTTACATTTAATAGGTAATGGTTTAATTGAACAATATTGTTCTGTTTACTTGTAATTATTTTTTTGCTTATTAATATAATATTGTTAAGAACAGTGTGTATGCATTGAGTGCATGAAAGCAAACTGACAGTACCATCCAATTGTCCCAGGTGAGGATGGATCAGGAAAGACCACGATCATGGCAAAGCTTCAAGGAACGGAACACAACAAGAAAGGGAGAGGGTTGGAGTACCTCTACCTGAATGTCCACGATGAGGACATAGATGGTGAGTTTGGCCGATTTTCTCTTTTGATGCCTGTAGTAGTAAATAATTACAATTTGCTTGCTTTCTTATTTGTGACTAGGCCTGTCTGTCACAATTATTACATAAATTCCCTAATTGCAATTATTTTAAATATTCTCAATTGTTTTTGATCTACACAACACACTGTGAGCTTGTAGATGTCTATTTCAGCTATTGTTGAAAATGTTTGAAGGCATCAAATTATTAAATGCATGGCCTGTTCAAGCCTATTATCAATATAGGTACCAGTCACTGTCAGACATTTATTTGTATATTTAAAGTTATGCCTGTTTTTGAAATCTATCAACTATTATTTCATGATTGTGACAGCCTATTTGCGATTACTTCTTGCAGACCTTACCCGGTGTAATGTATGGATCCTGGATGGAGACCTGTACTATAAAGGCCTGCTAAAATTTGCCGTATCGGCTGAGTCACTCGGTGACTGCCTGGCCGTGTTTGTTGTGGATATGTCACGACCATGGACCATTATGGAGTCACTACAGAAATGGGCTAGTGTGCTACGTGATCACGTGGACAAGCTCAAGATCCCTCCTGAACAGATGAGAGAAATGGAACAGAAAAGTACGTAAATGAGTGACTTAATTCATGGGCATCTGAATCACTGTGCAGTTGAGGATGTACTAAATGATACAGGAGTCAAAAATGGCAAATTTAAGGGGAAACGTAGACCAACTCTTTCCTTGACGTTTTGTTTAAAATTAAACATTTTGTTTAAATCAACAGGTAACATGTTTCTAGCTGGTCTCAGTGAGTGGCTAGGATAGTTTTTGACTTACTGTACACTAGTGATGATAGGAGACTGTAATCATTAGTAATGATGATGAAAATTCGAGGATGGAAATTGGGGCTGTGATTGGTCGTAAAATGTACCATGTATGGCACGGAAAAAGTCAGTTGATGTAAAAAAAAAAAAGAAAGAAAGAAAAAGTTAAAGGTTAATGTATCTATTAACATACTCAAGTAGGTTTTACTGAAAGAGATAATGACAGAGAGCCCAACACTCCTTCACTTAAATATACTCACAGTGCACTCAACCAAATTCGCCACATTCAGCAAAAAGAAGAAACTAGTATGCATAATGAATGGTGTCCCACTCCCAACGCTGCCTTCACCATGCTCCTTTATACAGAAGGACGGAGAGCTTAGTCACTGCATAGCACAGGCAAGCAAGCATATAACATTTCACATTGTCATGGACTTCTAGGTCATCATTAATGAGGCCCATGATGCTCAGCTGTGTTTTTTGACTAGAGGCAATTTCTAGAGTTCAATGCTGTGATTCTTTTAATTTTTAGACATGGTCATATCTGTCTTGAACTGTTCCTTTGTACGCAGCAATCATCTTTTTCTTGAAACAAGTTGGTTTAGCCTGCAGGTTTTTTTTTCTCTCCTTTTTTTACACCAGGCGTGTCTTTCTCCAAAGGTTACTTGCTGTGACTGTTCTGCTTATGTAACACTTCCATGTTTTGTAATGGCAGATAGATCACAGCGGTAATGTGTAGTTCGCTAGTGGAAATATCTGAGTTTGTTGTTAGTAAATGTCCATATTGTATAGTCTATGTATGTTGTTACACATCCTGTGTTTATAAATGTAACTCTTGAGTGTAGTAATGTAACGGTTCACCTTGGCTCTGAGCAATGTGAGTGAAGTACGTTGGTACGTGTCAGTTGTGAAACTAATGTGAGCTTATTGAACTTGGAAGGTGCTTTTACATTTGTAGTCTCTCTCTCCTTCCAACTGGAGACAAGCTTACTTGACTCCACCCATGGTCAGGCTTTAGCAAGAGCATGTCATCCAGATAGGGCATTTACAACATGTCAGATACAGTATGATGTCATCACTGGCACTGCTCATAGCAGATTGGTGATACCAATCCAGAGATTGTATTTGTTGTGTATGGTTGGTCAGAGTCTAGGAAGAGTGTGGTCAGTGTGTTTGTGTGCACACGTTGCTTTTGTTCAGTCAGTCTTGCAGGCCTCTTGCATCATGGTTCCCTCCCCTCTTGACAGTAGCGTCAGGGAAAGGAAGGGACGTAAACCCTGAATTCATTCAGTGGGCTGGATGTTGTTCTGACTCCAGACCTGTAACTGGAGCAGGCTGTCTGTTGGAGCTGCCTCAAGTCAGGATACTGGATCAACCATTTGCTGGATCACACTTTAAAATGGCATGATGAGATTGTTGATTTACGGATTTGTGACAAAAAGGAATTCTGGTGGTGGCCCTTTTATGTGGAAAATAAGTGTTGGCTACTTGGCTTATTTTCTGGTTACCTTATTTAGACTTCTTTAGACTTGAGGTCCATTTATTTAAAATCAATGAAAGAAGTTGCTATGCCAGGCATATTGTATGTCTATGGTAAACATTAGTCATGGTCGGTCATTCATAAAGCTTAAATGCAAAATTTGTAAATTGACTAATAACTTTATATGAGTCAGAACAAAATGACTAGCTTTCCCCCTTGTTGGAAATTAAAATCTACTGCTACAATGCTTAAACAGTCCATTCACATTGTAGAACAAGCACGTTATATTTGCACTTCTGCTTTGCTTTGATTCTAGCTACCTCTGAAAATGACTCTTAAAGCAGGAGTCAGGAGACTACTGTTATGTTGTAAAAGAAAAATAAGTCGGATTACATACTACTTGCAGAACCAACTGGCTTTTAGCTTACCTTATAACCTCTAAGAACACACTAATAACATTGAGTAGCCTAAAATATTTTCTTGTTTTTCAATAATTGGACTTGATATGTCTGTCTTTAAAAATGTATCTCTGGCTGTGTTATGTAAGAAAAGTACATTATAGGCTTTGACTTCTGTAATCTGTAGTATGTGGCTTGAAAGAAGAAAAACAAATCCCCAGTTATAGAGGCTTGCTGTGGTCTAGCAAAATGTTCACACAACATTCCTAGAGGTCCCAGTAAACTAGTAAAGCCTAAAGAACATAGTAAGTTTATGCAAAACAGGCAAGGTGTACTTTAGTTCAAGTAAAGGCAAAAAACAAAACACAAACGATAATATATTAGCATATTAATGTGTTACTGAAATCATGCTTCTAATTAGGTTAGGAAGGACCTCATTGTGGAGGGGCACTAGTTGTGGGCCATTCATTACACTTTCAATCTACCGAGAGGCCAGCTATATAGAATTTATGGAAGCCAGCACCAGCAAGGTGCCAGTGTTATGAGTGAGTTACTAATAATGAATTCTATGAATTATCTGGAGAGTCCTGTGTTTGAAGATTATCAAATCTGTTCTGATGCTTTTTCTAATGTAATCGCTTCCTCAACAATGCTAAACATACTCGCTCTTTGTCCAGCAGTACCTCTTCTAGTGCACACCTTCTCTTCACTGCCATAATCCTCAGTACCTCTAGTGAATGTGAGTGAATATAAACATTGCAAAAGACTGCTATCTAGGTTTTTGGCAGTGATAACGGCTAAAACTATAAAGCCTTAGTTTGCACAACTATAAATCACTGGCTATACCATGTTTGACTTGACACTGACAACATAGCTGTGGCAACACATAGACACAGAAGCCTGTGTGATCTCACTGCAATCCGATTGTGTTCACTGGAGTCAAAATCAAACCCTAAAAATATACGTAAGATTCTAAATCTATATTTGTGTAGTGTACATCTTTGCATGGTCCACCGTATGTTCAACAGCATTAGATTTGCTTAATCAGGAGGATTCACCCTGATCAGAGAGTGAATTGTGGGTCCACTCCCTGGGCCGGTATGTTAAATCCCATGGTGGAGACGTAAACATTTTGTCTCACACATACTTGGTGGTGCAAGGGGGATATCAGGAAGTCATTCTAACTTGTAGGTCACCCATAACGTCATTCCTGACTGAGGAAGTAGGCCATAGCTTCCTGCATCCCAAAACACAGCAACTGACGAGCTGCATCCTCCACAAATCTGGGATAGAACAATGGGAACATATATTGCATATTATATCACATATTGCATATCATTTATTTTTGCAGTTCTGCAGAAGTACTTGTAAAGAAGTGTGGATACACTTTATTCATTTTCATATTGGTGAGAAATCAGAGACAGCCTTCACTCAAATATGGGTACAAGTATGTTTATTGGAAAAAAATATGCATTAGAACACAAATTGCACAATTACAATACCGTAAATGATAAGCGCTTTATCGCAACAGACCGGTACATTATCAGTACTATACTTTACCTTTGTCAAATCCTTTTCTGCTATAACAATGTTGTGGACAAAATGCTTAAGTAATTTGTGCAGACCTAAAGCCTACTAGCCTAGGGTCAACTGAAACCAGAACCACTAAAAAATAGATTTGTTTTTAGGGCGGTTTCTGTTCCATTGGACAGTACCCCTGCAGACCTGTCCTGGGCTGTATGTTGGGTCTTGTGTGATTGACCACTCACAATTTTCACATGAATACAATTACTGGTATTTTGCATAATAGTCTTGTGTTCATACATTGTCAATTGATGAAATGATGGCATTTTATTCAAAATGTTTAAATTAAATATGGAATTTCTGCCATATTACATTATTGGTACTGGTCATTGTCAGTCATGTCTGTGTATATTGAAGTTATTTTCCTGTGCAATCTTTGTTGTTTTGTTTGAAATTGTGAATATCTTTATTCTCATGTGCCAGGGTGCCACACCAAAAAACACAACGTTCATCTCAATTATGTGTTTTGTACGACAGCTAATTGTCAAGTAAAATGTCATGGTAGTGTGACAGCACAGCTCTAACTGATGTGTCTCTGCCTCTGCTCGTTCACCAGTGGTTAAGGCGTTCCAGGAGTACGCAGAACCAGAGGATGCATCCTCATCTTCCCCACAGAGACGAGCGCCAGCGGGAGAGGACGAGGACGTTGTTCTGCCTCTGGGAGAAAACACACTCACACACAACCTGGGCATTCCAGTGCTAATAGTTTGCACAAAGGTAATTTGACCTCAATGCTTAAGGATTAGAGATGTTCCCGATTCCTGTATCAGCTGCCGATAACTGCCTAAAATGCTGCTATCGTCAAGTATGCCAGTGCATGCCAATCCGGCCCCACATCATTTACACATATTTCATTTAGAGTAAATTATTTTCAATGCTTCAGTTTATACTCTGAATGTACTATTTACATTATTATTGTACTATTTGCGGTTGCACGTTAACTTATCAGAGGCTTCGCCATTTTGCACAATTCAGCAAAACAAATTATGGAAGTACTAGAGTCCCAAATCTGGGCAGGTTGAAATTGAGACGGTAAAGACCGAAATGTGCCTACGTGCCACTCTGCAAATCAAATAAATGCCTGTGCAAGTCTTTGTGGCTTTTCCAGGTCAGCCCTGATGTTATGTTGTCCTCAGTTTGATGCGTTGCTTCTGCCTGCGACGCAGTGTCCTCTTTCTGATGAAAGGCCAGCATTATACTCCCCAGTAAGCCTTCTGGGTAATGGCTAGTGTTGAGGAACACAATGTAGCCATGAGCACAGTTTCACATGGTAGATGTGACCAGGGAAATGTTCAGTGTGTGCTTTTCCTTTCTGTTTGTTGCTTTTTCTTCCTCTCTCTCCCGTCTTCAATATTCAATCAGTGGATTTATTTTTCTCTTGAGGTGGGACTCGTTTATTCAGGTCTAGTAGTGCTGCACGATTCTTGCTCAAATGTGAATCTCGATTCTCTTCCAGAAGAATTGAGATCACGATTCTCATTTTGTCCATGAAAATGTTTGTCTTTAGTCTGTAGTTGCTGAACTACAGACTAAAATATTCACAAATATTCTCGTTTGAATATTTGCTACTACCACCAAGTTCTGCTCCAGGTGCCAACTCCTGTGGCTTTACACAGACAACAAACTGCTTGACTTAAACCTCTCTCTTAAAGTCTCTCTTGTAGCAAAAACATAATAACTAAAATGAATAACTAGTGCTGCTCAAATTTAGAAATGAGATTGTAGATGTATGAATGAATCTTGATTGCGATCTTTTCTTTGAATCGTGCAGAACTAGAATATAGCAGTTCTCTAAAGAGAAAAAATGCCATTGTACAGTAGACTATAACCTTTAAACAATCTTAAATATAACTTTAAATTGTACACATTTTGGTTTCAGAATTTAAGTGTACATTAGCCCCATAGCTGGGGCTAGAAGTACAATGTTCATCTCAGAAAAAAGGAGGCACTGTCAATTTATGTACTGTATGGGCTGCCTAATGGATGGACGAATGGTTCCTAAAGGAACTGGCAACTTGTCGGTTCATCATTCATTGAATTGAAGTCTTGTGCTCTAGAAATGAGGCTTAATGTCTATAGAGAATATCAAAGCCTATAAAGATGTTAAAAACAAAATGTATCATGAGTGGTGTTGCTGCTATACTGGGAACATGCCACAGATGACATAATGACAATATAGTCGATTAGTAGGCTTCATGCTGTGACGATGGATGGACCCAATTCCATAGTATACAGTGAGTGATGTGATGCATCTCTTTATGTTAATTCCAAGTGTTTTGGAAACTTTTGATCAGATCCATAGAGAAGAGTGTAGCAGGAGGATTTATATTTGATGACCGTCTCCTGCATATTTAACCAGGCCCTGCTGTCGGGACAAGGCCATGTTTAATTTGAGGAAGTGGGTGCCTGGCCCGCCATGAGTCATGCTCGGCTGACATGGATGTTGTCAGTCACCTCCCCCTTGTGGTCACCATGGAGAGGTGTTGTCTGTGAGAGAATGCAAGGTGGGGCCCAGCTGCTGGCCTGTTGAATTTGAGTGCTGCCTGACTGTTGTTGCAAAAAAAAAGGAGTTTGAGTTTGGGGGGGCGGAGTAAGAGGTCATGTGAGCAAAGAGTGTGAAGCCTAATTGCTTTGTCGGACAACTGTGTGTTGCTTATTGAAAATCTGTTATTTTTGTCAAGTGATGTATTTGTATGACAAAGTATGAATTATGCTTGGTGAGTGTAAGCAGAGCAATGTTCTTCTCCTGTCTAGACCCTTAGGAAACATAAGTGAGTCTTGTATGTCATCTGTAATGGCTGTGTGTATACCTCTTGTCTCTTCAGTGTGACGCAGTCAGTGTATTGGAGAAGGAGCATGACTACAGAGAGGAGCACTTTGACTTCATCCAGTCTCACATCAGGCGATTCTGCTTAAAGTGTATCCTTTCTTCTTGTGTGACCATAACTGTCTGCCTTGTATCAGTCAAAGTATACATTTTTAACTAAAAGACAGTGCTTCTGTCTTCCAATCGAATGCCTTGATGTTTCTATCTTGCCACAATCTGGTTGATTACTGTGTAACTCTGATTGTCTTCAGCCCTGTTGAATTGACAGTCAACAGAGAGTCTAACCTCAGGTTGGCCTTTTTTGCCCCTCTAGCGGCAGGGCTGTAAGGATGGCAAGTTTACATCTCCTAATCAATTAATTTATTGCCATAGACTTTTACTACAGATGTTGGTGACCCTTTCCTTCAGTGCTACAATTAGGTAAATGTTTCCTCCTGTATAACGTTTACTCCCAAACAAGATGTCTCATAGACAAAGATGGTACCACATTATAATGAGCAATAGTGATTTGAGCCGGTACCATGCAGTGTGTACTGTTTTTATAGAGACCATGGTGTCTGTTCATCATATAAAGGTGATGCATCTGTGCTAAATGGTTGGGTCTAGTGTGCTAAATGGGGGAATAAATGGGGGAATGTATCTACCCAGTAAAAGTTTAAACCTCTGTGCCTACAAGTGACTGTTCTTCAGCTTAACACAGCCTACCAGATGGAGCTGGTCTGATCTACACCTCGGTCAAAGAGGAGAAGAATTTAGATCTTCTTTACAAATACATAGCTCATAAAGTGTATGACTTTCAGTTCACCTCACCTGCCTTAGTGGTGGAGAAGGATGCAGTGTTCATGTAAGTGAAACCTTTACCAGCTTTAGGCTTCTTGACTCATTTTCAAATTGTCTTCCTATTTTGCCTGTCTTGTCTGACAAGAATTAAAAAAGGACTCCATGACGTCAAATGGCTAAAGAGAAGCCAAGGGACGACAATCATGGTTCACCGCTTCACATGTGTTGTGGCCACTTAATTACTTTACTATGTACTGTATTCAGTTGCTGAAATGCAGTTTCTTTTTGGAAACACAATTACCTAATTGAAGTACCGGTATTTCTTATTTTCTTCCCAAATTTAGTCCATCTGGATGGGATAACGAGAAGAAAATTGGGATTTTGCACGAAAACTTTACAACAGTCTCACCCGAGGATCCATTTGAGGACTTCATTATGAAGCCTCCAGTACGAAAGGTAGGAGTGCAAAATTCAAATTATTCTTGTTTATAACGTACGTAGCATTTCCCCTCATTGATGCCATCCTGTTTGCACTCCTCTTTACAGTTGGTGCACGACAAGGAGATAAATGCAGAAGACGAGCAGGTATTCCTGATGAAGCAACAGGTATGCGTCATTGTTTACATTCATTACATTCATCACTCACTCTTTTTTTTTGTCACCAAGGATGCCTACCATATTTTGAATTCCATTTTGCTGCATTCATACTGACGGCTACAGGCAATTAACTTTCAATGGAAGCCAGCCACATCAAGATACAAGCAACACCCAACGTTTGTAGCTGCTACAAAATGTACAAAGCCCCAAGCTGCCAGTGTGAATGCACCGTTACAGCTGTAGTCTTGCAGGAGAGCGGTACAACATTTATGCTGAATTGTAGATACAATTTGTCTATGAATGCAACTTGGAAAGTGTTTGCATTCATGCCTCCATTCATTATTCTTTTCGCTTTCTCACTCCATAGTCTCTGTTAGCGAAACAACCAGCTACGCCAACAAGAGGAGCAACAGTAAGTGTCTTCTATCACATTGGTCCTCAAAATGGGGCCTGGGGGTCCATGAGGGGGTTCCAGGAGGACCCCAGCAAATTAGGGACCTTTGACTGATTGTACTTTTTGGCTATATTTCACAATGTGACGAGTTATGAGCTTGTACATTGGCTATCTTCTCTTGTGGGGGTCCCTGGCACAACGTCTTTTCAGATGGGAGTCTGCTACCAAAGAAATAACAATTTGGAGGTCCTTGACATGAAAATGTTTCTACCACCTTTTGTTTTCTTCCACATCCTATTATGTTTCTTTAAGAATGCTGTCTTATTTTGTATTTGATGTCTCTATTTCATTGGCTATGAACATGCTAGAATTTGTGTTGCATAATGTTTGTGCATTTGATATCATTGGTGTCAGGCAGAACCCTTGTATCTCCATATTTCACTTTTTTTTATATATATAAATTAATGCCATATTTTATACTTTTGTCATATGACATTATTTCTTAAGAATAGCCAACAGATTTTAGCTTGTACTCCAATCTTCAAGGCAACACGTCACATAACACGTTGTGATATTGTAGTTCTGGTATTTTTGAAAAACAAAATGTTATTTTATTGACCTAACCCTGTTGATTTTATAGAATGAAATGAAAAGTATTAAGAGCTTGAAACACCGGTTCTTTTTTTCCATTTCCTGACAAGTAAATGTTTTGGAGATGCAGTACAAGATTCTACCTGACTGCCCGTGTGTGTGTGTGTGTTTTTTTTTTTTTTTTTTTTTTGCAGGAGTCTCCAGGGCGGCCGGCCTCAAGTTCACCCAGACCTTCTCCTCGTGCGGGTCAGCCTAACGTGACTGGTAGCTCACCAATGACAGCGGTCAAAAAGCCTGACCCCAACATGAAGGGTAAGCATTTTGATTTACAGTAACTGCAGGAAAGTGGTGTTGTGAGTATGGTGTGTGAGTCACAGACATGACATTTTAGTGGACGATGTTGTGCCATTTATTAATTTATTTGCATTAAACACTGAAACAATTAAAAAACGTTTGTTGCATTGAACCCTAGAACATATAAACTAAAATCACATTTGTTTGCCTTTTAGGCGTCATAAACAAAACACAGGGTGGGTGGGTCGATCGGTCGGGAGTGCAAAATGAATCAGAGTTATCCGACCTTTACAATATGTATACTAGGCTATACTCCCGAGTCCCGTAGATGATCCTATCATCATATAAATCAATATGCACATTGCATATGCCATGTTAGCTACAGACATACTGAGCTATGTATTTAATTTTGAAGTAGGCTATTTATATTTAAACAATGAAGATGAAGGAAAAGTCCCCACTCGGATCCCCACACACAGTGGCAGCGCTTCATGTTTACGCATAGACCGAATATTTTGTACACTGCAGTGTTCCTGTGTTTCCTTAAGCAATTGATTAATGTGCTTGTCTGACCATAATTCAATGAGGGCTTCGGTCTCTACTCCTCATTCGACCACGTCTATCCACGGTAACGGGACATATTTGCGCTGGGTAATATAATGGCCTTTCCGTCTCCAACTGTGTTTACTCCTCGGACTCCTCACGTTAATTTCCTTTATTTGATGTGGATTGTATTCACACCTCAGTGAATCGAAGTCAGCTTGGAAGCAAAGCGAAACCCGAACTAGAATGCGATTGTTTAATCCGCACCAGAATTCGAATGAGCCTTCACACCAGCCAAATTAAGCGCACTTTCCGACAATAAAGCAGCAGGATTAGTTTTAATAGTTGTAGTTATACAACTATAATTAATAGTTGTGGATGCCACCTAAAAATAACTTGTAACAGCATAGGCATTTCTCCCTCCAAGAGGTAGCCATTAAAATATTTCTCTAAACAATGGATTCCTACACAGCATTCTGGATGAGCCTCGTCGGTCATTAACCATGGCTGAGGAGCTGGTCTCATTCCCACCTAAACATACATTCTTGAGTTAAACTGTAATCAATTTAGGCCAGTTTCCCCTTGTAGACTAATGTTCTTCAATTAGATTTCATTGGCCAAAGTGTTTTGTTGTCCATTTGCTTTCGTTTAGTTTTCCAGATGTGTATCTTCTATGTTGGCATCAGGTTTCAAGGAAGGCCCTTAAGCATTTAGCTTTAAGACTTGGACATGTTAGATTTACGTGTATGCCTCATTACCTGAGCTGTGTGACTATGGTTGTCTGTATGTAGGCTAGGCTAGTACATTATGTCACTTTGTCCATAAACATGTCCACCAGAGGTCACTGTGGATCAATTATACCTCTAGGTAGGTACTAGCCTTGATGAAACCACAACCATCTTTGTAAAGAATCCATATGAAGATAGTCAACACATTGATTGTTTTAATTATTTGGAAACTCGGGCTGTATTCACGTTAAATATTTGACATGTATTTTGGACGCAAATGGAACGATTTTATTCCAAATGCTGTTTCTTCCCCAGGGGCAGCTGCCAACGAGGGAGTGCTGGCTAACTTCTTCAACAGCCTGTTGAGTAAAAAGACCGGAGCTCCTGGGAGCCCTGGGACGGGAACTGGAGTGCAAGGGTCCGCCAAGAAAACAGGTACAGATCCTAACCCCTCCCGACACTGTTAACATGACTTCCTCGCTATAGCCTCACCCTCTTCCCTGCAGGTTAACATTTTGTCCATAGCCATGCGTCAACATGGTCAAAATTGTAAGAAAGACTGTCAGGTTACCCTGGTTGGTGATCCCTGTCCTGTTGTTTTAGATCCTGGGTGTAATTCACAGTTTTATTGAGAAAGAAGAGAGGAATTATGTACACGGTCTGTTTTTGTTTTTATCGTGGGCCTTGGACCATGCTGTTTGGAGATTTTTCCCCACAGTAAGAAAAAGTAAAAAAAGAAGAAAGGGAAGCATTTTCCTCTCGATTCCTTCAGCCTTATGACACCTGGATGGACTGGGGGAAAGGCCTGTATGCACGAGAACCTCCATGCTCATGTCATGTGACTGCAGAGACATGTCCCAAACACCATGCAAAAGAAATGTGAAGTTGCCTACAAATGCACGTGCCATATCTCACTGCCGGCTTCTGCTCATCACGCAGTTCTAACCGATTAATTAAGCTGGTGTTTTTCAAACTGTTGCTCGGGTAAACCTCAGCTGTTTTGTTCTCATTCAGAAATATTTCTGGTACTCATTAAAATCCTCTGTTAATGTATATCCATTTGTTGTAGCTCCATCCGAGGATGTACAAATGTGCACTCAACATTTGTACACTCTTCCCGAGTTAAATGACCACAGAGGGTTTTACTGTGTATAGAGAAAATATGTGAAACATCTGGGGGGCTTCCGGTGAATGGATGAGGGGAAACGCTGCATTAACTTGTCTCATTGTCTGCACTCCACTGACGTTCTTTTGTTCCAGCCTTGGGCAGAGTCGCCATATCTGTAAAACCATGTTGAAAGGATAATGCATGAAAACACATTCCCCTTGTCCTCTGATTGGTTTTGCATGTGCGTTAACCATGGCAGTGTGCCGCTGGTGGCCCAGCATGGGACCATACCCCCCCACCCCACCCCAATCCTCCATCCATCCATCCGCTAGCTGGCTCTTTGTTTTATTCATGGGCATACACACACAGAAGCTACAGGAGATTACTTTCTGGCTTTTTTGTCTCCTATTTTTCCCAAGGGCAGAAGCCGGGTTCGACTGATGTTCAGGCCGAGCTGGACAGGATGACCCGCAAACCGGACTCCATGGTTTCTGATAACAACGTACCACCATCACCACCAATGGAGAACGAAGCTTGAAGGCAACAAAACAAAAATAAAAACAGCTTGCATCGTCCCACTGCATTAATACTCTGGAAAAATACACCAACATTTACATGACAAACTTTACAAAACAATAACGTAAAATCGACCAAACTCCCAGTGTCTGTGTAAGTCAACCGAGACAGTGGTTTAGCCAAAATGAGTTTCAGATGCTATCAGATATTTTGGGTGTTTTTTTTTCCCCCCGTTCTTTTTCAGGGAGATTGATGATTGGGGGGGGGGG
>OOFJ01020639.1:9833-30970 GCA_900323375.1 Benthosema glaciale | reverse complement strand
ACCAAGATGTGATTCACCATGTTAATGATATTTTTCAGACCTCTATTTCTAGGAAACACAGAATAGGGGGACTTTTTTATTATTTCCACACAACAACTCTAAGGTATATTATTAATTATTAATATATTAAATATTAATGACATAGTAATGTTGAAAATGGGTGGCCCCTTTAAGTACAGTAGTACCTGAGTAAATGTACTTAGTTACTTTGCACTACTGCTACTGTAAGTAGTGGGGTGAACTCAACATAGTTCAGTTTGATATAGCCCTCAGAGCATGACACCTACACACACTCAAATTTGTGATTATATGCAGGCCCACATTCCGTAGAATTTCAATGCATGAGATACTTCAGTAATGTTTACAAGCTTGTTTAAGAGGACAATGTTTACTAAAGGCATAGTTGGGCTGAAGCGTATACAAAAATTTGTTTAATTATCTGTTTTCAAGGAAGTTGGCACAAAATATGTATTTGCTTGCCACAACTTATACTTAAAGCTTTTCAAGGTTGTTGTGAAGATCGACCACCATATGAATGTAATTGAGGGGTCGCCTCTAGTGACCACTCACTTCCCTGTGTTTTATATATATTATTATTTATTCCAATTTCCGCCACTTTTTTCGGCATCTAACTACTTCCACATACTTTATGCTAGAAATTTAGTTAAAACTTAAAAATGTTCAGCTTTATGCAGTGGTGTGCTTGTTCTTTTCTTTTTATAATTCTTTATACTTTTTTCACTTTTTCACTTTATGAGAGCCTATGGAAAAAAGGTCCCATTTTTCACAGATGACTTTTTGGTGCTCTTATTATTACTCCGTCATACTTTCACTTTGAAACTCCATTCCAACTTTATAATGTTCATCTATGTTTGAATTTTCATTGGTGAAAAAGTTATTTTGAAAAACGTTATACTTTTTTGGATATTTAACTTTATTTATAAAAAAATTCTCCCATAGAGAATGTATGGGATTTTATCCCAAATCAACCTCACTTTTACAGCCTCATTACTCTGGCATACTTTGTCATAGAAATGTGATTTTCTAATGTGACTTTGTCATGGTTCAAACCGTATTCGAACACGTTGCACGGTCTGTCCACTATCGCAGTTCAAAATGTGTGTGTTCTGAGAAATTATCTCACCTCACAGTGTCTCGAACGCCCGGTGAGCGAGAAAGCTTAGAGTGAGAGTCAGTGTTTTGGCCATCCTGAAACTCTACGAACAAATCGTACCAAAGCACAGAGACATACAGAATGTGAACTACAGCCCTTTAAGTGACCCCAATACCCTCAAACTCTGCCATTAACTCCTATTATATAATAATTATGAAAAGGATATCACAAAGGCAATTCTTAGCTCACTCTTATAACCACATTTTGTATCGTACCAACACCACGATCGCACATGTTGTACGTCAATATGTCGGGCCACTCACAACGAAAAAGATATTTGCATTCGGCATGACAACAAACACAATATTTTGGGCCGATCAAATCATTAGTAAGAAGAAAAAAACTGCACTTTTTGTTTTGTTTTTCTTCTTAAAAATTATTTGATTGGCCCAAAACATTGTGTTTATTGTCATGATTTGTCACGATCCGAGTTGGCTTTGTCCGTGGCGTAATTATGTTTATATAAATCATTTTAGAAATGTCTATGAGGAAAATGAATGGGGAATTTACTTCCGGAACGGGCGTAGGGACGTCACTGCGATGCTCTATTGGCTGGCCTTTACACAGCTATAACTATTGTTTGCAACATGCTAAAGCCTAGAAATTTTGTACATTGCTGTAGTACACCAATCAGAACAAGATGTAATTGATTGATAGCTTAAGCCCCGCCCTCTCTGTCTTCCTATTGGCTGGCCTTTACACAGCTATAACTTTGGTTTGCAACATGCTAAAGTCTCGAGGTTTGGTCCATAGGTGTCAAGCACCAATCAGCAGGAGCTGTACTTGCTAAATTGCTTAAGCCAGGCCCTCTCTGTCTTCCTATTGGCTGGCCTTTAAACAGCTATAACTTTGGTTTGCAACATGCTAAAGTCTCGAGGTTTGGTCCATAGGTGTCAACCACCAATCAAGAACGAGCTGTACTTGCTAAATTGCTTAAGCCCCGCCCCTTGTGCCTTCCTATTGGCTGGCCTTTACACAGCTATAATTTGGTTTGCAACATGCTACAGCCTTAAGGTTTGGTCCATAGATCTCAACCACCAATCGGAACGAGTTGTACTTGCTTAATTGCTTAAGCCCCACCTCCTCTGTCTTCCTATTGACTAGCCTTTACACAGCTATAACTTTTACAAATGTGTATACTTTTTTCACTTTTTGTACTTTTTAAAATATTTTTCTTCAGATTTAATACATTTTCTACTGTACATCATATACATTACCCCTCACAGTTTCTGCAGGAACTGCTTTTCTAGTTATAAAGTTGAAAATGAATAACTAACACATATGTGCCTACTTCTTGCAGCCTGAAGGTGGAATGCAGTGGGCAACTTAGTTGTGAGTCATGAGTTAAGATCATTAAAGAAGCACTATATGTAACTTAAGCAAGAAACAACGACAAGGTTAAAAAAAGAGGTAAAAGAGGAAAGTTAGTTAAGCTGATACTGTTAGATACCTGAATGTTTTTCCACTTCATCTTTATTCTTGTTGCCATACATCATGTACCGCACCTGTACTTTTATCTGTTTGCCTTTTTCACCCGGGAGATAAAACACAGCCACTTGGGATGACATTTAAAGGTACCTTGAAATTGTCCAAGGACATTATGGGGACATCTAATGTTTAATTTATTACTCCATATGACGGTGTCACTTGCTGAAAAGAACAGATCTTTGGCAAGCAAAACCGTATTATGAAAGGTTGCTTAATGTTCCCTTATGCAGGCTGGGCCTGAAATAACAGTGTGGTGCCCTAGGGCAGTGGTTTTCAACCCTTTTCACATTGAGGCCCATTATTTATTCGGCATTTGAGCCTCAGCCACGGACCACACCATTTGATGAGATTTAACCTTGCTGGCCTAAAACTTTGAATATTTTGTTATCGTTGGATAAGATTTTGTCCACAATTGCAAACTGTATTGATGTTGGTACCATAAGGAGAGATATGCAGGAGAATGTTTATTAAAAAAATGCAATTCTTCTACATTCTCTAATTGTGTAGACTTCTTGTAAATTAAGTAATGCAGATGTTTAACAATAATGTAATTCATGAGTGTAAAATGAAACCAAATGGCCAAATGTGCATGGTCACCCAAGGTTGACCACATTTGAAATGCCCCTCATCTCCCATTGACTTTTTACAATGTAAAGAATCACACCCATGTGAAGTGAGGGGCACCCGTATCATCATACACATCATGTCATTCTGCCCAATCACAATTTGCGTCCTCACATTCCTCTTCAATGTTTGTGTTTACACAAACACTCAAAGCTGGCCATTCATTGTCAAGGGCATTCAATGTTTGTGTTTGGACAATGTTTGTGTTTACACAAACCCTCAAAGCTGTACATAGGAGGAAAAAGGGAAATTTAATATCACTAAAGACCATGTAATAGCTCCTATATGTTCTTTATAGCGTGTCATGAACTTATAAGCAACTCTGATACAGCATTCCATGGGTGTAATTTGGGTTCAGAGTATACAGGGATTTAATTTAATTTACTGTTTTTCCTTTTTAATTAAAAAATCCTCTCTCTCACACCAGCCTAGCCGGCCCTAGGCGTATGCCAATGTGCCAGCGAACACCCTCCCTCGTTCCCTGTGCCAATGTTGCCATCAGTGCCTGCCTACATGTTGCCTATACCCTATAGGCCTAAGCTAATTAAACAAGGCTATACACTAACAGGTATCCCTAAAAAGCATTGCACATCTCTCTCTCTCTCTCTCTCTCTCTCTCTCTCTCTCTCTCCCCCCTCCTCGAAGTGTGGTATGGCCAGACAAAGAGATCACCTCCATCGGTGTCAGTGAGTCTAGTGTCTGACATTAAATTGTTTTATATTTAATCAACCTTTATTTCTCGAACATGTGCATGCAGGACTCAGGAGCAAGCGATCCTTGACGGGGCTTTCAACTGCGTTCCTCAAGATGCGCAACAACTGCGCAGTTAAACGTTCGTAAAGGTGTAGCTAGAAAGGGGGGCCGTGCCAAGTTGCCAGATTTTGTGAGAGAAATACGCAACAAGGTCTTTGAAAACAACCCCAAATAATCTTCTTGAAAATAGAGCTAGCCTAGTAGACTAGATCTGCTATTTTCAAAAACATCTTGGGGAAAAAAGTACAAAATGTGGAACATTTTTTAAACTGAAATAACTAATCACTACACAAATCTGGTACTATGGGTGTTGATGAGAGCCATATAGGCACACATTTCAGATACATAAAATAAATATAGATTAATTTGGGGAGTCCTTCCTTGACACCACAATGGTTGAGGAAGTAAAAAAGGCCACCCAAATAATCTGTTGGCGCCGCACCGTAAAATTGGCAATTTTTTATTTCCAAAATGTGAAAAAATTATGCATGAAAAACCTGTACATCCAGGTCATAGGTCAAGACCCAAAAGAGAAATTAGACGTTTGCTTGGGACACTCACACAAGCTAGTGAAAATAGCAGATTGGTCGGTTCGCACAACGTTATTTCACCTATGGATTTTTTTCCATAGAAGAAGAAGAAGAAGAAGAAGAAGAAGAAGAAGAAGAAGAAGAAGAAGAAAGGATTTTCGAGTAAAAATGGGATTTTACCTTTTCACCGTACCTGTTACCTTGGCCTTAAGCCCTAATCACAGCAAAGGGTCACTGTGCAACTCCTTGGGTCCAAACGGTTGCAAGGAGTTGCATGGTGACAGGTGACCCTTTGGTGTGATATGGTCCATTGAATTCCATGCATTGAATTGCTTGGGTCAACGTGGGTCAACGTGGGTCAACACATGTCAACGTGCAACAAGACATATCACACTGCAGGGACATGCGCTAAAACAGTCTTGACCCTTTGGTGTGATTAGGGCTTTAACCTCGCGTCACCAGACTTTCCACCTCGGTGGCGGTGGCTCAGGGGTAGAGTGACTGGTTCGAACCTGGGCTCCCCCAGAGTTAGTGTCGATGTGTCCTTGAGCAAGACACTTAACCTCTAATTGCTCCTGAAGTGCTAGTTGGTACCTTGCATGGTTTCCGCTGCCATCAGTGTGTGAATGGGTGAATGTAATGCACAATCTATGTAAAGCGCCTTGGATAAAGGCGGCGGCTATAAATGCACCATTTACCATTTTACCTCGGCTTTAGGATTCACCAGAGTCTTATAGAGACAGAGTTCTGACAACTCCATTCACTCACAAGGTCTAATGGTGGCTCCTCTACATAGACTTCTATTGAGCATGGGAGCAACGGAGTGGTGACAACCGGAAGTTCGGAGTGTGACAACCGGAGGTTAGGAATGCATTGCAGTCCATGGGCTCGCGCAGGTACATGAACCATGTGACCAGGCTGTTCGGCATAACCTCAATGTCGCAACTCTTTTCTACTTTAAGGCTCTGTGATTTACCAGAGACAAGCAACTTTACAGAAAACAAGCCCCAAAGTCGCTTATAATAAGCAGTCATGGCAACACTGGGACTGTGCGCTGTCAGCCCAGCCTGGCTGCCAACTGAACAGAACAGAGCCCTGAGAGCAGAACAGAACAGCTCGAGCTCGCAGACAGACAGACAGACAGACAGACAGTATTTAAGACGTCTGGACTGGAGTCTCTTTTGAGATGATTTATTGACATTATAATGTCTCTTCTTCCGTAACGTTGGCGTGCCAATACAGGAGTTTATCGCTAAACAAAAGTACTATAAGGGTTTTTCCTCTCAGCGTCTTCAAAGGGAGAAGGACGAACAGAAGAAGACTGACTGTGGGCTTTAGAAGAGCTAACGTTGGGGTTAGCCGTAGCTAATGTTAGTTAGCCAAGTAGCTTCAGCCAATGCAATGGTAAGTAAAACGTTAGCCTGTTATGCTATGCTGTGGCTGTTTCTTTGCCAGCTGTTTGTGGGTGCGCATAGAGACCCAGCAGTTAGCATTATTAGCTATAGTCCATAGTCTGTACAGATTTGTATTCATATTTCTTATTTTCTGTTGGTTTGATATGGGCTGCCCCCCCCCCCGGCTGACTTTTTGTGGGCCCTTAAATCAAACATTATCTTTAGGAAGGAAGAGGTCATTCAAATTATGGTTAATTGATCTCCACTTTTATCTTTGATCTGAGAGAGCCCTCGTCTTGGGTTATTAATGACTTATTACATGAATTGAAATGAAGGGAGGCACCAGCTCAGCTGGAGTTTTTAAAAAGGGAGTGTACCCGGCTTATTTCCCAATAGCAATATTATCTTTACGCAATGCATAGGACTACTGTAAAGTGTGTGAGTATATGCCCTCTCACTCATGTCACCTCTGCCCTCCAATAATTGTGTTCATTCGAATTTGTAACCATTTCTGCTGATCAAAATAATAGTGAGGTGTAATGACTGATAAAAGGTTCTTCTTTAAGCACCTTGTAGGTTATGAAGAGATATCTACTGTATATCGACTTTCGTTTTCTGAACTGATTACTCCAGACAGCTCAGCCTTGATTGTTGCTTATCTTATTGGCTCTTCTTCAGCCAAATCTCTGGCTTTCCCAGAAGTGTTGATATAAGACAGGAAAATTATCAATCTCTATGATCAATCCAGACGAGGACATTATTAAAGTATGGCTGGCTAACAATAACAAATATAAAACATAATTTGGGACAAATCTAAATGCAATTTGTACAAATTCCATCCCAATAGAATGATTGTTATTGGAATTACTTGTTATTTAAGAGAAGGATATAAAATTAGATTTCAGTGATGCCTTCAAGGGGATGTTCAGTTTGCCAGTTGTGTTTCTGCAGCAGGTTTGTTCCATCCATACTATAGGTTGGGGGAGTCTTTTCACAATGCCATGAAGCCTGATTTAGGTATACTTAATTGTGTGCTGCCTGCCAGTGCTGGTGTCTTGCCCCCGAAAATAGCAGATCTAACAAGCTCACAACATGTCAAGCTGCAAGCCTGTGTGTGAAGCACTGTTGGCTTGTCGATCAGCTATTTTTGTGGCAACGCAACACTGGGGTGAAACCGTATTAACGAGGCATCAATGTATTGACCTTTGTAGTTGGTCTTATCTGTAGCCTCAATCATAGATCTGGGAGATGGCTGGCTGGTGTGCCTGGCCTGGCATGCATTTCAGTCCGATAGCTTAGTCTTATATCTGTTCTCTTGCTTTCTCTGCTTCTCATGTCCATTTTAAACGGAGAACTGTCAATAATTTCCGTAGAAATTGAAAGTATTATTCTATCAATTACTTATTTGATTAATCAAATAATCAAGAAGCGTGTTTTTCTTGCATGTCAACAAATCGATCAATACATTTTGAAAATAGCAAATCTACATGCTCAGATCGACGAGCTCTACAACAGTTTTGCAACGGACGCACATGATCTTGAAGATCTGCTATTTTCAAAATGTTTGATTTTTATAATTCTTTTGCCTATAATTGATTATTTTGCTTAACTGTTGCAGCCCTACTTCTCTCAAGTTAATTTTAGACTGAGAACTTGTTGCTCTGGCTGTTGCCTTGATAGTCGAAGGCCTAATCCAAATTTTAAATCAAGGCACATGTTGACAGATACTAAGCAAATTCTTCTTCTCTAAGGATTTTTTGTTGGTTGTGTGTGTTTTGTCCATCAACAGAGCCAGTGCCATAGAATATGTGATTTATGCTTTTTCCCTCAATGCATGTTGTATTTAGATTTTTTTTTATAGTTACCCTTTCACTCACATGTTTGTGTAACTAACCTGTAACTAACTACCAGCTGTATCTGTTGATGTGCATTGTATTGGATTAATTAATGTTGAGTGTTGACCATTGTGTCCTATGTTGCCCTGCTGGTGCCTTCAGTTCTCTCTCTCAGTGGATTATTTTATAATTTCTTAAACTTATTGTTTTAAACTATTTAAACTTTTATGTTATATGGCAAAGTCAAAGTCGTATGATCTATGTCACAATTTGTGCGATTTGTTCTCCGCATTTGACCCATCTCTTGGAGCGGTGAGCTGCAGCGTGCGCCGCGCTCGGGAATCATAGTTGATTTGACCCCCAAGCCAACAATACCAATTTGCCTTTAGCTTCTGCTGGTTAATAAGTGGTTGATATAGAGTGTTCATTGTCTTTTTCTTTAATAAATTGAGGCTTTAAAATGGTTTGCATCCAAATAGATGGGATACCCACATGTAACACACTCTCAAATGGTACATATTATATTTCAGCCCTATTTGTGTGTGTTGTGATTCATAGCTTTCCTGTCTGCATGCTTACTAGTGGTGCATTCAATTAATCGATATTTCTATATATCGATCGAACACCCGGACAATAGGTGAATCGTTCGAGAGGCTGCTGTATCGATAGCTTGATACAGCAATAAACGGCATGAATTATCTGGTGATCAGTGTTGACAAACGTACCTCTGTTTAATGTTATCAAAGCCCCCCTTGCAAGTTGCAATGCACTCCCTTCCCAGACCCCTTGTTAGGATGTTTAGACATTTTATTTTAATTTAAGTGTTCTATTGTATTTGTGCAACATTTTTGAATAAAATCGATATATTGATAAATCGATATATATCGTATCGTGGCCTCTGTATCGTGATATATATCTATCGTGAGATTGCGAGCAATATCCACCACTAATGCTTACTGCCGGCTCTATAATTGGCCGCCCTGCTAACCAATTAGGCCGTACACTACTAGTATTCAACAAAATAGAGAGACCTTCACAACCCCTTTTGTTACCTTTCTGGACAAGTTGCAAATCAAACAAACATGTAGCCTCCAGTGTGTTTTGTGCACGTTATGTGTTCAGACAGGTAGTGTTCAAAAAAAGAGATATTGGAAAGAAGAGTGATTTGACACGGTTCAGCCAAGGTTCTTTGCTTCAGGCAAGACTGCTGAGAGGCGCCATCATCAAGATGATTGCTGTCAGGGTCTGTGTACTCTGTAGGCTGAGGCTGCGACAGGTCTGTCCCAGAATGATGATGCAACGTCAACATGATTGCTGTGTGTCTGTAGCGGACTCCTTCTGTCATCGCAGTGTCACCCAGGTTAAACCCTAACCTTTAACTTTAGAAAAAAAAAGCATCACGTTCCCTGCGTTGACGATGACGTGATGCTGATGACGGGGATGCCCGATGGCTGCAGTGGAGCCCTGGCGTAACCCTAACCAGGCTAACCTCATAGGAAAAACCTGGGTGAAGCATGGGGAAATGGAGAGTCTGGTGCATGTAGGCCTGACGACAGGTCTGTCCCAGAATGATGATGATGATGATGCAGCGTTAACATGATTGCTCTGTGTGTGTGTGTGTCTGTGTAGGCCAACAGGTCTGTCCCAGATGATGTAAGGCACCTCGGCCTCTAAAGAACAAGATGAGTGAAGTCCAGGCCACGGTGGAGTTCGCTGTGGAGCTCCACAAGTTCTACAACGTGGACCTGTTCCAAAGAGGGTGAGTAGTAGCAGACATTAACCCATTTCAGTTTTCTGAAAAACGTATTATCTGTATTTGGCCGCCGACCACCATCTCAAAATATTTTGTGCCAGGGACAAAAGTAAAGATTTGAGATGTATTCAGAGATTTGCACACATCTTCAAGATTAACAAAAAAAAAGCTTGCAGAGCTTGTAGATCTGCCTGAAATAGCCTGAGAACCAGGCTAAGATGCCCTTGTGGTTGTATTTCACTCCCTCCAGAGTAGTGAGGGACCAATCAGGGTCCAGAATACAAATTTAGTTTTTTTGCCTCTTGGAAATGCAGGTTCCACACAGATATTCCAGACTAAGGCTCCATTTACTGACAGACAAATCTAGCCTGAATCAAATCTGTCAAGATTGAAATCTGATTGGTCTAACAGGTCACATGACTGATTTAAACAAATCAGATTTCCAGGCTCGATGTGGCTCAGATCTGATTTAGGCTGGATTTGGCTGCCAACAGGGCCTAATATCTAACATGTTGATAATTGTAAGAATACGGACCGACGGGCAGGCGGACAGACAGACGGACGGGCAGGCAGACAGACAGGAAGACAGTCAGAAGCACAACATGCATTTATTGCCGTGCTGAAGTTGTTGATTGAAAATAGGGTTGCTTAATATACACCTGCGGAGCGAGTTATTTCAAGTGTGAGCAGCAGCGCGCGATTAGATGGGGAGCCATCTAGTCGATGTGTACCATCGGACCTCCGGCTAGTTCTGTGGGATTGGAGAGACCTCATTTGAACCCTGAGAACAAGAAGACCCTCTTTGTCCAGACTGGGAGAAGAAACGCCTGCCTAGCGTAGTTGCCTCATCACTGCAAACAATGCCAGATTGGTATTGCTAAACACAGGATATACTGCTGTTGTGTGTATAATTTATACTACAGTGACAGTCGGTGTGAACCCCATGACAACAATGTCTCAATTTAGGTTTACAAACCACCATGCAATATGAAACCTGTGTAGTTATGGGTTACGTGGAGTGGAGAGCTAGCAACCATCATGTTTACATTGCCAGCATTTGCTCTGAAGTGGTCTGACAACTATAGATGGTACACCCAGTGTTTCGCTGGTGGTGTTACATGAACTTGTGCAATTAATTTAGTTTAACTGAGGTAAGTTGGAATAATATGCAAACTGATGTCTGTGTGACCTAAATACGCCTCAGTACTTTTGTATATCATTTACGGTCACTGGTGAAGTCATGATTTAAAAACATGGCTATTTTTAACTTGGTGTTCTATTCCATGTGAGAGAACCTCAATGGAAATAAGTCTTTTGTAATCCTGAAATTGCTTTTTAAATAATTGCTTTTATCTATCAATCAATCAGTCAGTTACACTGTGCTTTGTAATCCAAAGCGTTAATAAATAATCTATTTGGCATATTAATGGTACATCGCTGTTAACTCCATTGACTGTAATCATGTCATGTGAATATTTGTACATTTTAACTTGAGCAAGTATCGTACAAACTCATATCTATGGTTGGCTTTTAATGTTTCCTATAGGTAGGGGGTTCCCATTCCCAAATGGGCCCTTACAGGTCTGTAACTCTGAGTGTGTACAAATGGAACCAAATTTAACATTACGGTTCAATTTGGTTCCATTTGTACACTCCCAGAGTTATGGTGGTCCTTGAAATGATAACGTTTTGAGAACCACACTGGTACTGTAATTGTATAGCAAACTTGAAGTCCACATACCAGCTCTGACAATGTGAAGAAAAAAAAACCCGGCCCAGAAACGGTTCTAAATGTGATGAAGCCGATTCCAGTTCCTCTGATTCCGGATCCTAACCCCAGTCACGTCCCTTGAATCAGTGTAGTGACTTCACTTGTGTAACATCATACCATGCCAAGCATGCTGTTGTGTCAAATGATCCGTGCCACGGTCCACGGAGGCTCTGCAGAGTACAGTAGGGGCTTTCTCCTCCCCCGCAACGTAACGCTGTCATGCTGATCATGTGTGTCTAAATTACCCGCTTTACAACGCTGTTGAAAGCAGTCTATTTTGGCCTGTGTATGTCGGGCATGCTCCTCGCTACGAGAGCACATGACGAGTTGCGTCAAGGAAGCGAACACAAACGCAGGACGTACTTGGTCGGGAGCTGGGTGCGAAACAATGTGTCCGACGAGGTGTATTCTTCACCACCTTTGAAAGGAAAGGCATGGGAGGAAGTATGACCACTCGCGTACTACGCGTAGCATTAATCCTTCCTAGTAGCTTCTACCATCGTGAACCTTTCTTCCCAAACGCTGCATAATGATACAGCTCGGTGTGCTGCTGAGCTGAGATGACATGTCGTCTCCCTGCGCTCTTCAGTGCTTTAAGAGCTCAGGTTTACTACATGAGTGAGTCTGAAAGAGAGTTTATCATTAGTCATTCATGAGAGGTTGAGGTTCATTTTACACGAACATGAGCTTTTAGCTAACAAGACCAATTTGCACCCTGCAACAAGCTTTCACTGGGAGGATATTAAAGGGCGGCCTCGGCGGTTTTCAACCTCAATCCAATCGTATCTTGTGAGGCGCGATGTGGTGATCGTTTTCAGGTCCTGCTTACAATGGAATTAGCCAAAGAAGATATATATCTGTGAAGTTGGCTTTTAACAAGTTATTCTAAGGCTTCAGCGCGAAGGCAAGCGACTGTAAGGGTGACCTGTGAGCTGAGTGTGACTAGGGCGCGTACCACCTGTGCTGTGTAAAGCCTGACTGCGAGTCCCTGGGTCCATTCCATTGACTATGGGCTGCGATTGGGGAATGGGTAGAGAGGACGTCTGACGAATCACAAGGGTACCCTTTTCAGTTTTCACCAGAGACTGGGCGGTCCGCCGAGTCTTTCTGTGTCAACGTATCCCAGAGCAACCGTTACCCCTAGCTAACCCCTAATTAACACCTCTAAGTGCTCCCGGGGGCTGTGTTAATAACTCTCACTGCTCCTAATGGTTAGGAGGTAAAATGCAGAGGACACATTTCACATACTGTGCAAAATGTACAATGACACAAAATGCCCTAAAGGTGTGTGGAGCGGCTAAATTATGTATTGGATTAATCCAATTATATCCTTTAATGTAATACTAACGGTAATGATTTTGTCCCTTTTTCCACAGATTCTACCAGATTCGTGCCAGCATGAAAGTCCCGCCCCGGGTCCCTCATAAGGTGGAAGCCAGTCTGCTCCACCCAGCAGGTGAGGTCAACTGAGGACACCTGCACATTCCCCCGGAACGAACTCCCTTATCTCGTGTGTTCTGTACATCAACCTGTGTCATTTCCTATCCTAGGCATTGCTGTGCACTGGAATAATGGATTGTTTTTGAACCGTTAGCCCACATCATAATTACGCAGTTAATGAATGGTTAGTGTAGCTGGAATACAGTTATGACCTACATACCCACCTCTGAATTGCAAATTGCATGCGTGTGAGAGTGCACAGCATGAACATTTATCAGGATGGTGTTTATTTAGGCTCCTTTGAAACTACAACAATGCATCATGGCAAAAACAAGTGGGCCTAATAATAATGATAATAGATGAATTGTGAAAATGCAGTTAGCCTACGCCGTTGGATGTTTGGGCGAAAAGAAAATGATGTTGACACACAGTAGATGAACTATACATGACGCCACAGGAAGCCTGAACATGTTTATTGTGTGTGTGTGTGTGTGTGTGTGTGTGTTACTGTGTTTAACTAAACCTCATCAAATTTCCAGTGGATTCAACTAACCCTGCAGGCTACTAGCTGTTTTTTAGAGTCGCCACTCTGCAGTTATCGATTACATCATTAATTTTAATTAGTTCTACAAGCGTACATTTTACCTTTCACTTTATAATGTACTATTTACATTTTGAGCAAGTGGACAAGACCATTGGGTGAGTCAAACATGACTGATGGTACTTGACTTGAGACCTTTAGTTTCAACTAAGTTCAACCCCTGCACACATTTTCCCAGAGTCAGACGTTAGGCCAAATGTTTGGCATCTAGTGTGGTGGATTTGTGTGGTGCTGCTGGCAGGGAGCTGGTAGGGCCCGCTGGCTTATCTCACAAATGCCTCCTTGTTCTCTGTGTTTCCTCCAAGGCCTGGTACATATGGCTCATACCCTTTGGTGCTGCTCTGGTCCCTAAAAAAAAAACATTCTTTACCCCCCTCCTTCCCCCTCCCCATCAAGGCTGGTCACAACAATGGGATCAAAAAGAAAACATAAATGTTGTTTTTCTGCACATTTCTTTTCCTGTGATCCTTATGTGCACTGAAATAAATGGACCACCAGGCTATGCAGTGTCTGCCTTTTTGAAAGCATTTTTTAATGCAAAGATTGGCATTTTTTTTGTGCTACTTCTGTGCAATATTGTCGTTGTGCCAAAGTAAAAGATAAATAAATAAATATGGAAAAAGATTAAATATGCAGAATACTGTAGCAAGGCTTCTGCCTGAGGGCAGAAACCAGCTCTGTACAGTTTGCCCTCATTCGCCTGCAAAAGTTTCTGGACCCAGATTAAGACCTGAGGCCCATTCTACAAATGCCTTCTAAATCCTAACCGTTCTCTTACTTGCTATATGTTGCTATATATTGTCTCTGTCGGGTGAAAACCTCATATGTCCAAATCTATTACTTTTTCAGGATTCAAATTCCATAATGGCAGTAAATAGCAGATCTACAAGCTCAAAACACGTTGCTTCATGTCGCGTATCAAGCTTGTGGATCTCCTACTTTTCTATGCTTTTGTGTGATTTAAGTAGGCCGTCGTTCATTTATGAAAAACACAAGTTAGAATGTGGGGAGATGAAAGCGTTTTTTGCCCGCCAGCAACGATACATAAATGCTAAAATCTAAAATGACATTTTTGAAAGATCTTGAGAGTTTGAGAACTACTGATTTCAGAAGACGTTTGTAGAATAGGCCTTAACATTTTAATAATACCATGTGATGATGCTAGACTACTTCAGTCCCAGCCAGGCATAAAACTATCAGCCATGTGTAAAAATCAGCACCTGATACACACACTGCTGTCTGGCCTCAGCCGGACAGAATAGTCCTTGTCCGGTAATCCGTCTTTCTCATGACTTGTGGTTTCTCTCTAGACTAGGCATTTGGGATGGGCATTTTTTGGAGGGGGATATTTTTCGGTAAACGTTTAACCTTTTATGACTGCGGTTAACACCTTTTACTGCTTTAAATCAACTAATATAAACCTAGAATGCTGGATTGTGTAATTACCTTTGGAGCAAAGGCCGAGCTCATCGCACTTTTGATCCATGAAAAATCGATAGGAAACACATTCGTCATTTGTTTGTGAGCCAACAGAAATGCCACAACGTTGATCCGCGGCTCAGACAAAGAGCAAACCCCTTTTAAGAGAGTTGTATGCACTCATTCACATTGCATTGGACTCGGTTTCCCAGAAGCCCTAGCAACTAGGGGCATTGTTGAATTCCTGTTACGTCATCATAACGCCTCAGCCCCGTCACAATGTCCGTGACGAATCCGGATTATTACCAAAATATGCATTCAAAGCGAATTAAACATATAAAACAATATTCGGGCAACTCGCAAATGCAATTAAAGTGTTCTACAATGATTAATCTTGTGTAACTCGCAATCCGCAGGGAAAGTGTTAACAGTCTATGAAGTCATCATATCGATAAATAAATTTGAAGTTCAATTAGGACCTAGAACATGTATTGTAACATGCATGATCTCTATATCCCCTTTTGAAAGGTTGTTTTCTATTGTAAAATATTTTATGAGGAACAATTATAGATTATATTTAAGTAATTTATCTCATTAATATTCAGTTAACAGTTATACATTTTAATTTAACATTCTGATTAAACGCTTAACAGGGGTCGAAAATAAGGAAAATTTGCCACTACAAGCTTACAACGCGTCGCGCTGCAACGCGTTCTGAGCTTGTAGATCTGCTGCAAGGCTGCGCACACCCCAGTGCATGGGGCACGCTGATGATGTCCGATGTGGAACGTATATGCGACGTGTTGTATGCTTGCATATCTGCGTTTAAGACTTTTGTTTATAAACGTTGACCTTGTCGGCACATCATAACCAACCTAGCCAATTCCACCGGTCTGACCATTTTGGCTTCAATTTTCGCTCGTCATTTTTTTTTCTTCACACTCCTTCCCACTCTCTCTCTCTCAAGTCCTCCCTCCACTAACTATGTTGCTGCGGTGACGGTCTGTTTCTTGCCCAGCTTTGAGCCAGGGACTGGAGGGTTCAGGAACATTTTATTTTAAACGATGAAAAGGACAGATGATGGGGAGATTGGGGACGACAACAACAGCTAGCATAGCATTGTAGCAAGAGCAAGCAAGCAACATCTCACTTCACTTCAACAGGAGTAGAGTGAAAGAGTGAGTGAGTGAACGGGGAGCGTGTTCCACGGCATCGAGCAAGCTCGGCTGTGTCAACCATAGGTGTCAACAGTGTATTCCACGCAGTGTTCCATGCAGAGCAGACGGAGCACAAACAGCTGACTCGGATTGTGATCACATAACGCTTTTGTTTTAGCGATAATAACCGAAACGACTTCACATAAATAATTTCAAAACCACAGCGGGTTGTGAAATTACTAGACTTTAGTTTTATTTCATTCTCAAGGCATTTGTTTCAGTGGCCCAACCGGGCCAGCGTTTTGCACTACTCACTGGCCCGCACGTTCTGAAAAGTACACTCGGCCAGTGGGCCATTTATATTGTCGAACTCTGCTTAACCGCTGAACTGTCCCATCCCTACTAGACACGTAGGGTTGTGAGCTTGTAGATTGGGTATTTGCAAATAGCTGTTGTGTATATCGGGTTAAAGTGGTTATACATTGTTTAAAGCTCTATTAACAAATTTTGCTGGGGACCTCCTGGAACCCCCTCACGGCCCACTGGGGGTCCCCGGTCCTGACTTTGAGAACCACTGCTTTCAATTATCTTCTTGGCGATTACTCTATTGATTATTCAAGAGCCACTTTTTAGTTTTTATATCAACAAATCAATTTACCAGTTACAGTAAGCATTTTTGTATACTTTGTCGTACACAGGTATCATGAAAAAAGCAGTGAAAATGGCTGATCTACAAGCTCACTGTATGATTATTATTTGTTGACATAGATCTATGCACTGTATGTTTCTGTAGGTTCAGATCTGGCCTTCCCAGCTTCTGTCCAAGACGACGTCATCTGCAGCAAAACCTTCCAGATCCTGTACAAGAACGAGGAGATCGTTGTCAACGACGTCCTCATCTTCAAAGTGATGATGCTGTTGGATGAGAAGAGGGTAAGATTGTAGTCTTCATCTCATAGTGATGATGCTGTTGATCATCTTCATAGTGATGATGCTGTTGGATGAGAAGATGGTAAGATTTTTCACCAGTAGACTGTGTAACTCTAATTCTAACCATAGCCGATCTACAACAACTTTGTGAGCTTGTAGATCTGCCGTCTTTGGCATTGTTGTTCACCCCAGAATAGGCTTAGTGGCCTTGTGGTTGGAGTGTCCGCCCTGAGACTGGGAGTTCGGGGTTTGATCCCCGGCTGGGTCATACCAAAGACTTGCTGCCTCCCAGCTTGGCACTCAGCATCAAGGGTTGGATTAGGGGTATGTCCCTGCGACATATTGCGTCATGTCCAGGGGGTGAACTTGTACATCAAAGCTGCCTAATGCTACAGAAACAGGAGATGGGCTCCTGCACTATGAGCCTAGAGCCTCATGGCTCACCAAGGCTTACATGCTGGGGTCCAAATGGTTAACCCTGGCGTCTCTATATTGGTATTTTTAGTATTATCTCACCATGCGTTAGGCGGCGACCATGCATTACAGAATGTTGTGAGCTTGTAGATTTTATTTAGTTGTAAGATTAATTAGTGCTTAAGTGGTTAATTGAATGTGTCCCTTGTTGAATAGATTTTTCTTATCTCTCTCGCTCAGGTGGAAGACTCTCTCAATGAAATGGATTTCCAGCTCTTCTTAGATTTGTATTTCACAGACGGCGACTACTCGTAAGTATTCCGCCGTCATGCATGCGAGTGCAGTTTTAACCACCCAATCTGTAAGCAGGCTCACAGCCCGCTCATTGTGGAGTCATGGAGCGTAGGAATCCTACTGTATATAATCTGCTTTCATTGAACCGTGTGTGTTTTATTAATTGTTTTCCCCGCAGGTCGGATGACTCGAGCTCCCTCCAGAGCATCAGCAGCCGCACTCTTCGTTTGCACTTTAGCCTCCAGCGAGGCATCCACCAGCACGTCAACGTCATGTTCGACTACTTCCACCTGTCTGTCATCTCCATGGCCATCCACGCCTCCCTGGTGGCCCTGCACCAGCCCCTCATCAGGTCTGTCTGTCCGTCTGTCCATCCGTCCGTAACACGAAGATATAGAGTAAATGTACCAAATAGTAGTACACCAGAATATACCTGTTACATTGCAAAGTCGCCTAAGACGAGGACAGTCGGACACGGACAGGCAGATAGGGTTCCAGCAGCTCAGCGAGATATTGAGGTGCCAGGCTGTTAAGAGCTTTAAAAGATAACACTGAAATCTTAAAATGGATTCTAATGGTTTACTGGCAGCAAGTGCAGTGCAGCTGGTACCGGGGGTTATGTGCTCTGATCTCCCAATCCCAGCAGTGAGTCAGGCAGCCGCATTCTGCACCAACTGCAGGCGGTGTGTGCATCCTTCACTGAGAGATGAGCAGGGTGCGTTGCAGTAGTCCAGGCGAGATGGAATATGGGCATTGACAACTTTGTGAAGGTTGGGGGTGGAAAGGACTGGTCTAATTCTGTGGATGTTTCTAAGGTGGAAAAAACGTGTACTAAACATATTTTCTTTACCTGAGCCTCAAGACGGAGGTCAGAATACAGTACTACTGTACACCCACATTTCTTTTTTTGCTAAAGGGGTAACACTGTTTCACACATTGCACAATAGGACTTGACTATACAACATTTCTGTTTTTCTGTTGCTTTAAACAAGGAGAGCTCTACAGTGAGCAGCATTGTCATGACACATTGCAGTGGTCGTAACAATAACAAGTCAACAGTAATAAGAGTCGGAATAACAAAATCCCAAGGTGATCTGTTTGTGATCGTCCTAAAGGTCATCACAAACTACTGGTTCTCTTCTCTGACCTTGTGTCTCCAATTAATAAGCATGTGTGTACTGCAGTGTAGTTCTGACCACTAACGTGAAGCCATACACCGGCACCCAAATATACTTGCACCAAGGATGGGTGTGGTGGTGCTCGGTGTACCAGTGGTTCTCGATGTTTTCTTGTTGAGGGACCCCCACATGTATATGTAATGTTTTCTTGTTGAGGGACCCCCACATGTACAGTATATGTATTTGACTTTGAACCAATGAACCCCCATCTCAAGTGATTTTGTGAGGGGGACCTCCAGAAGAGAAGATTTGTGTGAAAAGAAAATAATTTCATTTATTTTTTTAAGTGAAAGATTAGTGACAAAATGCTTCTATTCTTTTTTCAAACATGTATAATTCTGATGTAATTCATGTGCATTGCATCGTGTTTGATGATTTGTGCAGTTTCCCTCGGCTGGTGAAGAGCACGTGGCTGAACCGCAATGCTCCTGCACAGAGCAAGGACTCTCTCATTCCCCCGCTGGAGAACGTGGTGTTTGGCAGTAGCTACGTCAAGCAGACGTCCCCAGACGTAAGTACACAGTACGCTTCCTCCCACATAGGAACCATATGCCCAGTGGTTCTCATTTCAGCACAAGACCCCAAATGTATATGCATTTTTGGACACAGATCCCCATCTGATAATATGTTGTGTCAGGGAGTGAATTGGTGATTGCTGTTTGTGAAAATTTGTTTGTGAAAGAAAAGAAAATGGAAGATCATCATCGATGCATTGTGAGCTTGTAGATTGCCTGTTTTCAAATAGCTGATGTAGGTGTTAAGTTAGTTAAATTATTATACTAACTAATAGCATTGAAATATTGTGGAATAGTTATATAGAAGATATAATACCTGGGTACTTCAGGAGAGACTACCCAAATATAATAATAAACCGGAGGTCTGTGCGTTTTTTATTGTTTTGCAGGGGTGAATAGTTGTCTGGCTTGAGAGACTACAAATAATAGCCTAACTGAGATACCGTAGCTAAAAAGGATAACATGACAGTAAAATGTTAGAAACCGAATGTTACACCAATATTTTCTTATACTGTATGTATATTATGCTCATCCAGACAATAAGCCCCTCCAACCTACTCCGACGCTTGTGTATATTATACCGTACTGTATATGCTTGGACATGTATGAGTGAGAGAGGCCTAATCGTAATGTTTTTGTTAATCTTGTCCAAAAAGTCATACATAAAAAATGGCAAATCTACAAGTTTGCAAGCTTGTAGAGCAGCTATTTCCCGTATATTTCAGTTTTTATATTTGCTACGTGCATTTTTTTTTATTAAGAAAGCCTAAAAGCCAAACAGAAATGTAATTTCAATTCATATTCCAATTTTCAATGGCAAAAACACAATTAAATCCTGGAAATAATTTGTGTGACAATTCATTGTCAACTTAAACGGCCGTGACGGCCCTCTAGAGACTATAAACCCCTCTTGATTCTCTTGCTCTAGTGGTTGATCTCGATAGAGATCCCACTGTCAGGGGAAGGGTTTGTTTGGAGTGTGTGGGTGCATAGATAGTTGACAACAGCTCGATGAGCACTCGCAGCAAAAAAAAAAACAGCTCTAGCCACAGAGAGGGGGGTAGCATGCGGCACTGGGAAGAGGTGGTGCGCTCCTAGAATGTCTTTACCGTGGAAAAGGCACTGGTAGCTAAAAAAAGATACGCTTTCTGAGGAATGCCAGCTTGGAGGAAATCAATTTACTAGCTAGGGTATAGCATAGCAGTTTGAAATAATAATATAAAACAAAATGTGGGAAACAGAAAATAAAGGGACCCATACTAATGTGTCCACGATCCACAAATGCGTAACCGACCCAGTGTTTGAGAACCAGTGCAGTAGAAGGGCATGAACTATTAAAGGGTCACTTCACCATTTTTGCAAAAAGATATATGTTAATGACATTTAGAAGTAGTTGGTCAAATCTCCCTAAAACACCCTCTAGCAGCTACAATATTTGCTTTAGAAGGCTGAAATGTTGCATGAAGGTCAAGTGCTTTCATACCAATTGGCTAAAAGGGGTGGGGCAAATGCAATGGGAGTAGCCTATAATAAAAAGGTGCCTAACTTCCAAGTAGACATACAGATTTCTATATTTTCTTTTTTGGAAAGGTTGGTTATGAGTCATGACCCAAATAACAGCTGAGTGATCTGGTCATCTTCCAAAAAGGGGGTGTGGCTGTGGGAGTGGCTTATTGGGCAGCATATCCTACATCAAAATGAAGGAGCGCTCAGAAGACACCCGAACTTGACTATCTAGAGGAAGCATAAGTCATAACAAGGTTTCCGTAGGTGAACTTGCGGAAGGATCATTACAGTCAGTCAGAGCACCCTCGTGCAGGGGTCCAAAGACCACGATCTGCTCGCCACGGCCCCACGTGGGGCCGTG
>OOFJ01020636.1:3651-19215 GCA_900323375.1 Benthosema glaciale | reverse complement strand
CTATTAGTCTATGAATTAATTGCATAGGGACTAAATGGAAATAAGACCACAAGTCTTGACTGGCAGCAAGGGGTGGGCAGGGCGTTGTCTGCGCCACAGCCCTGGGAAGAAGTGGTGAAAAAAACTGAAGGATACCATTGACATAGACAGAGAAACAGGAGGACAGGAGTGGCAAATAATCGCAAATACGCTTCCTGCTATAGAGGTGTATAGGCAGATGCGAGTAGGATGGCTGCCGCGGTGGCGCGGAAGTCTAGGGCGCGGGCGCGGGTGGAGCCGCCACAGGTGTATTATCTTTGAATGTTGTAAGCGGTTTTATTAGCATTTTTAGCAAACGGGGTGCATGAATACCCGGGTGTGGAGTCTGTGAACTAGTAGTTTCAATTACAGGAATTGTCCCCCATTAAATTATTATGGATGTTTAGTCAATGACATGTATGACTATGTGGCCCTAACATGGCTAGCGTGGCGACTTCTATTCCTACTGGGCCTCTCCCGTGTACCAAATGTATGTACTTATGGCACGCTCTGGCACACTGGATCCATGCATTACAACTAACTGGGTCACACCGCACTGGTGATATTATGTGTGCACAACGACTTTGAGGCTCCATCATGGTTGGGGGGAGGGGCTCTGAGGTCAGCAGGGGAAGGTCAGAGGTTACTCACGTGTCAGTGTCCAGGGAGAAGTAGTCGTACAGTTTGACTATTCTGGGATGGTCCATCTGCTTGTGTATCCGGTACTCCCTGCATGCATGCCTGTTACCAGGGCAATACACAGGAAACCCCAGTCATTACTCGCAAAGGGAGGGTGGTTGGTGAAGACATACTTTGTATTTCTTACCATTTTCTACATTGTAGAATATCAGTGAAAACATCCATACTATGAAACATGAAACTAAACCGAACGACAGACGCGGCAGCAGGTGCAGCCACGTTGCCGTCTATAACCAGACACAGACAGTCTCTTCACATTAGGTTTCAGAGGACATCGCTCTCGCTTATACCAAAACGTTGTTTCCTCTCTCCCCCAACATCGTTTGCATCTCTCATAAAGCCTCAGCAGGGAGAGACAGACGGATTGTTAATTATTTATGTATAGAGAATTTCTCAATGAGGGAGAAAGTGGAGATGTGCTTCAGCCCCATTTCAGAGATTTGTTTTTCTTATGTTGGAAAACCATGTTAAATGCCATATTGAATTATTGATCATGCCAGAATATTTTTACATTCTTTAAAATGTGTCTGCGGAGTGACTTTAAAGTAGGCACCGCCCGTTAACTCTGGTGTCAGCTTTCTACATCGTCTCAATCACCTTCATGAGGTACTAGTCACCTTTCAGCTAACACATGTACCTTGTTAATCTGTAGAATTGATGGGCACTGAGTCTTTAAGAAGGAAGGATCCTTCTTAAAGACCTGGAGCCCATCAGTTGTGTTAAAAAGACGTATTTTAAATGACAGTCCATCATTACTTTTAGACATGTGTGTGTGTTGTAAGTTGCTTTATTACTGCAGTAATAAAAATACCATTCTGTCACAGCCCTACGGGGATGATCTCTGCATGCGTGGTTCCCACCATGAAACACAGAGGAGGTGGTGTGGTGTGGGTGGGGGGTGCTTTGCTGGTGACAGTCGGTGATTTATTTAGAATTCAAGGCACACTTATCTAGCATGGCTACCGCAGCATTCCGGCTAGGATACGCCATCCCATCTGGTTTGCGCTTAGTGGGAAGACGATTTGTTTCTCCACAGGACAATGACCCAAAACACACCTCCAGACAGTGGAAGTGCTATTTGACCGAGTCGGTGAGTGATGGTGTGAAATGAATGCTGTGTCAGATGTCCTGGCTGCTACGATCGCCCGACTTAAACCTACTATAGACAGTTTGGGATGACTGCAGAGTGACTGCAGGGTGAAGGAAAGGCATACAGCAGCCAAGTACGTACTCAAGCAAATGTGGGAAACTGTTGGAAAGGTAGTCCAGGGGACAACCTCATAAAGACTGCTGAGAGAACGTACAAAGCTGTCACGTTGATTTCAAAAATGTAAATAACATTTACGAGAAAGCTGAATGATAAAATTACAATTTCCAGCATTTACAATTATCTGTTGCCCTGTCTTTAATTTAACAGTGTGTGTCACATTCACGTATTGACCAGAAAAATTAAAATTAAAAATCTGCAAGAGGCTGTAATTTCTTAAGTAGCCTCCTAGACATGTCATTCTGGTGCTGTGCAGGATACCAGGCCTATAACGAAAACTGCATGCTGAAGAAAAATCACCCATATTTCTTAAAACTGGCCACATGCTAACTAGAGAAACATAATTTCCAAAACAGGACATTGTCACATTATTAAGCAAGAGGGCACAAGAGAGAGAGAAAATGGAAGAAAGAGAAAAGCTTGTGTGTGTCCTGTGTGCATTATTATTTTGTTATGCATACATAGCATAGGACCTACTTGTGGTAGTTCTCCTTTTTCTCTTCTCTCCAGTTCTTGTTAAGCTGGTGGATTTTGACAGCCGCATAGCGCTGCTCAAACAGGTCAAAAGCCTGGGTGTGACAAGACACACACACACTTTCAAAGTCTACATCTAGTGACAAAATACACTGGCCACGCTCAGCATTTTACCAGCAAGAAATTACATCATCATAACATAACAAAAGGTTCAAACAGATTCAGATTTCTTCACTCAATTCAAACACAAGTGAGGAAAGAGAGGGAACACTAACTGCATTCATACATGGCCACAGAAAACACTTGTTTCTGATTGTTTTTTGATTGACATTTACCGGTAATCACAGTTAAGCGGCACGTTACTTTGGGTGGGCAATATGGTGATAAATGTCAACGAGACGATACACTGTTTCAATGGTGAATGCACATTCTATGATTTGCAGTTCTATAACTTAATTTATACTTCTGTAGAACAACAGTTTAGTTTGCCAAAAATAATAAGTATTTTGGCCTAGGTAAATGGTCTGTTACTCCTTTTTCTTGTTACCATGTACACTGTAGGTGGTTGTACTGTAAAGTGATACTGCTTGTATTAAGCGTGATAATTATCCTGTATTAAGCGCGATAATTGTCCGTCATGGAATTCCCTTATGGCAGGTCTGTATTTCGCCTTCACCTTAACACACACTATGGTTTACTACACTCTCATCATTAAAGCCTTAATTTGTAGACTCCATTGCCTTACCTTGAAATTTAGATTTCACTCCAGCCTTATGCTGCATTCACACTAGCAACAAAGCCAAAAGGCTGCAAGTCATCTTCAAGGAAAGCCATCGACACTAAGCTACAACTACAAACTGTCGCCTGACACTTGCTGCTGCATGACTTGTATGACACACTTCTCAGTGAAGCATCAATCAATCATGTTTTTGTTTCAAGTTTTCACTCTCCTTCCCATTCTCCACAATACTACCTGCTCCGTTCCATAAAAGGGCAAAAAACCAATTCTTGCTGCAGTGTTAACCAGTTCCCTGTGCCTGTGTAAAACTACCCTTTCCATTCATGCAGTGTGGCGTGACAACACTACGACAACTTGGCCGCATTGTCGGTGGTCACACTTGGTAGTTTTGTAGCTTTTGTCATCACTAGTGTGAAAGCAGCATTACCTTGTAGACTTCACTGAAGCCGCCTCTGCCCAGCAGGTGCAGCAGCAGGTACCTCTCGTTCAGAGTGGGATGGTCTTTGAACCTGGTGGCAAGAATACATGGGAGAGATGACAAGCATATTCTCAAAACCTTTACGAAAGATGCCAGGAGATATTCAATGCTAATGTCTTCTTGGCCAGATGTTCAGAGTGGGGGGATGTAAGGGGATGTAAGGGGGTGTAATCTAAAAACATCCATTATCGAAAAGCATATTCCCATTAGTAATGTATTTATATCAAAAATGTCAAAACTAAAGTCTTATTCAGAGGAATATGAAAGCTATAGGCTCAAATAGAGCCAAGATCAGAACATTCAGATGGTTCTATGACTGTTATAGGATCACTCATTTAAGAGTTTTGCAGAAGCAATTATCTGTGAATGCTGGCAGCTCACATTTCCTTCACCCTGTTCAAACGCGGGCCAATGTAATAGAACATCTGACCACCATAAAGAAATCCTCCAAGTGTTTACAGTGATATCTGCTCTCTACTAGTCTTATTGTGTAGCCAAGATGATCAGAAAACTCCACCTACCAATTATACATCTCTGGGGAAATCAGCTTCTTACATTTCTGAGCACATTCATTGAATTCAGATGTCACCAAACATATCAGATGGCCGAGATCTCTGATCTATCTGGCTTAGTAAAACTAGTGCTCTACTGTCTTGAGCAGATAAGTCAACATGTGGCCGGTACTCACGATGAGCTGTCCTCATTGTTGATCCTTTTCAGCTCTCTGATGTGGAGGTTTCTCACCCGTTCCAAGCGCTCCAGCTCAGCTTGGATTTCAGCCTCCTCCTGCACAAAACACCATGCAGGACACATGAATGGATCGTTTAAATGAGGCTGTTGCTGCCCGGGGTGGAGTCAGACAGCCTTCATTTCAAATATTTAGTTTTTTTGTCACATTGCATTCCTGAAGAGATGGGATTATTACATTCCATCATGACGACGATTACAGAGATTTGTTTTCCTACTGACCTTCTTAAGATGTCCCAGACGTAGCTTGAAGATCTCCTCCTGCTCGTGGTACTCAGCCAGGGTAAGGCTGTTGAAATAACAAGCATAAATGCCCTTAATCAAAGTGCGAAATGTATCACAAAGTGGTGAAAGTCCAAGAAAAATATATTTGTAGGGATCAAGAAAACCCTACCCATGAAACCAATTACATCTTTTTGTTATAACATCACTCAATCATCTGCCTCTGTGGTCATGTTAATAATGTTAATAATAAGGTGTGTGTGTGTGTGTGCTTGTCCAGTGTGACATTAATCCTCCTCTGCCTCAGGCCCACCTAATCACACTTTTTGTAATATTGTGTTCTGCACAGAATCTCACATGTGCTGATGCCATGATATCAGTTATTTCTCCGAAAATCCACCACTTGGAAATGTTTACGTAGATTTCTGTGCACCTCTGCACACTGCTATGGTAAATTAAAGTGCATTCCTCGGTGGAATACAGATTTTCAGTATAATCAGAATGTCTCAATGTGAAAGACGGCATGGCAGCATATTTAGTTGACTCTGCTCTCCGGAGACTGTAACACAATAACACTCTCATAACTGATCCGTACTGTAGGTTGCTTTCTGTGGCTTACGGTGGCAGGTAACATCAAATCAAACCAATAACGGTAAAGGTGATTGCATAATTTTTGCGTATTTGAAGGGTTTTAACGTAATTCAAACTCATTTCTAACGTCTTGTTGTGTACCGATTTGTGTACAAAAAAAATAAAATAATCACCAGCCAGCATCCTGCGGGACGAAAACTACCGAGCATGGTGACATTTATTTATGTAAATAATTGTTTGTCTTGGTGTACACTCACAGCTGGGGCAGCGAGGGCTTGAGGAAGGGGTCGGGGTCGTTGCCATTGACCACCTTGGTCTTGCGCTGTTTGGGCTCGGGGGCAGAGACCACCGAGAGAGAGGGTGAGGAGGACAAAGTGTTGGGGGGCTTCCTCTTGGCCAGCAGCTTCCTCTGACGCTCAATTTCCTCCTTCTGTTGGTTGATGCCCTCCTGCTGCCTGCACACCAAGGAGATGGGGTAGTTACACCAGGGGGTTTTCAAAAATCGCAAACATTGTAGATCTCAATGAGAGCTCACAACGTGTCACACTCGCATCTCAATGAATTGTGATCTTGTAGATGTGATATTTTATTTTTGTTTTTGTTTTTACAATTACCAGTATAAAAAAGAAAATGTCTACATCCTGATCTGTTCTGTCTCAAAAACAAACCGTTTCCCACTTCTGGTTTATGGTTTTTTGTTCCAACGGAACACGAGAGCGAAAAAACAACAACTACTAATACAAAGGTATATATTTAAACAGGTGTTTGCAAACACTGACTTGACCAGGTTCTGGAATGCGTATCCGTCGGTCCACTGCTCTGTGTAGGAGGCTCCATGTCGCACCGTGGTGAAGTGACCCAGACGTAGACGGTCTTGCATGCTCTTCTCACGACACGACTGCTTCTCCTGGGTACTCTACACACGTGGGCACGCACGCGCGCGCACACACACACACACACGGATGAAGCAACCACCCAAAGCTTTTCAAACACATATTGTTGGGTCCATCGATACATGTGACACACATCGTTGCTATTGGGCAGACACCTTTTGTCTTTTTTATGCTTTTTTTTTTTGTAAATGAATTCTCTACTTTGTCATGCCAATAAATATATGTAGGCTGTATACTATATAGTATATACTATAATGCAAAATGCAGTTTCTTTGAAGGATGCTTAGATTTCACTGTTGCTACACGGTGTGATTATCGAGAGACAAGGTATCCACCCGACAACAATATGCAGCCGAAACGGGTACCTTCTCTATGAGCAGTTTTTTGCTCATAGTGATGCACTTGTTGAGTCTCTCCTTGTATTTCTCCAGCATTTTCTGCTGCTCGTCGATCTGCCTCCTCAGGTCGCAGTTGGCCTTTTCCAGAGAGAAGTGGAGGTTACCGTTAATCAGGTGATCGGGTGACTGGACATTTACTGTAAGAAACGCCAACCACTTCTACCACTATAAATACTTTTGTTGTACTACACTGCAGAGTAACACCCTGAAACACAGACACACACACTGACCCTGAGTAGATCATCGATGCGTCCCTCTTTCTTCTCCAAGTCCAGACTCTTGTTGGTCTCCAGGGCGGCTAGTTTCAGAGCTGTGAGCTCCGTCTGAGACACAGATGTGGATTAGTTAATATACGACACCATGTAGCTGAATGTTACAGCTGAAGATTCTGGCTACAAACATAGTAGAAGATGGTGGCTACAGTATGTACTAGTGATGATCCGAACATGTTTTTCTCATGCCAATCTTGTGCGTAAGGAGAAATTTGAATATTTCCAAAATTATTATATGTAAAAGCCCACGTCAAAACTGTTCCTGTGTGTAGTGAGGAAGGGGAGAATGTTTAGGCCAGTAACAAAAAATACAGAATGATATCCTATAGATCTGACTTTTTCGAGTCAAAGTCAAATGCTAGAAAGCATGTACTTTGCTTGTGAGCGTACCTGGACACACTTGCTGGAGGAGGCTTTAGGATTCATCAAGTGTTCACCAAAACACAGACTTGTGGGAGAGGAGCTGTTCTGTCGGATCTGCAACCACATGACACATCTTCCATGTCATTATTACAACACACACACACACACACATATACACAAACTATTAGTGAAACCGCCCGGGTAAGCATTTTTCTCCTCACAAACTACTTACGATAGAGCCCGGGGCGGAGTGAGAGTTCTGCGGCGAGCGGAGGGCAGATGGAAGACCCCTGACGGGACTGGAGCCGTTGCCACCCTGGAACTACACACAGAGGGACAGGTGGCATTGTGAGGGAGATGGAGGACATGCATCACTTCCATAGACGGATCATCTGTTCATTTAACTCAAAGAGTGCACAGTACATAATGGTAGAACCAGATGGACACTTATTTGGTTCCATATGTATTGTGCACTCTTTGTAGTTAAATTAAAACTGAGGAATGTGCCGTATACATCACATAGGAAGGGAAAGGGAAAAAGCCACTGATGTTGGTTTTAGTACATAAAAATCTATATTTAAAAAAAAAAACATTTCTCTAATTTGACGTCAGCGCTCCTCTAGGGATGAAATGGTTAATAGGTTTGGTAAAATGACGAAAACTGCTGCACAGTAACAGAAAGGCATTTTGACATCTGCAAAGTACGAGCAACTCATAAAGTATGAGTCAACATTATGTTGCAATGTTATTGCCAGAACAGCAGAAAAGAATATATAAACACAATATAATTACAATATGAATTTCAGGCCATATTGACCCCTATAGCACCTGGTTGAATTTGTCAAACATTTGGAATGAATGTATTTAAAACAAATTGGGTCGGACGGACGCAATAATAAAAAACAAAGCGTGAAATAACTGACAATAATTTATCATGTGATGAAATGCATTCTACATCATTTTTGCTTATTTTTTTAAGTTGGGGGCATTTTAAGCCTTTATTGACAAGACAGTGGAGGGAACTGCAGAGGCTAAATATGGGAACGACATACAGCAAATCTGTCTGGTCGGCTGGAAATCAAACTGGAAGACTTGCTCATCATGAGGGCATCTTGCGCAGAGAGGTGCGCGCCCTAATCCACCCTATCCACTTGTCTGGGGTTCTACTTTAGGCACCGTTAGAAGACCTCTTAAATCTAACTTGTACTCACACAGAGAACTAATGGCTAGAAATACCTCAACAATTTAGGCATTTAGTAGATGTACCCTCTAAGTCGTGTTGGATGAGAGAGCAAGATAGTAGTAAAGCGGAAGGAATCCTAGTCAACAAACGACACGGTAAATGGTCATGTACAGTAAATGGAGTGCAAAGAAAACAACTGAGTTCTACAAAGTAACTAGGATACCAGGTAAACATCACACCTACAGTAAAGCATTTGTTCTAAACAACATCTAGATACATAACATAAAGACAATAACAAATGGACAGAAACGGGGAGCTAAATGGTATACTATAAGAAGGCCCATAATCACAGAGGTGATACTCACATCAAAGTAGTCGCTGATTTTGGGCCCGCGTGTAGAGGTCTTCCCTGGGATGTGAAAAAGGGAAGACAATATAAAAATACCTGAATAAACTAATAATTCAGGGTGGCTCCCAAATGCTCTTCTAGCTGCAGGTGTGTCTCAATCATACCTTGGCTGCTCTCCGATTGGGTGTCGGCCTTCCTCTTTCTTCCTCTGGACGTTTCTGAGTGCTTCTTCTCTGGGGTCTAGTTAGAGACGGGGATATGAAAATATCGATACGATAAATCCATCATCCTCTACTTAAACTAATTCCAGCATTGTATATGACGAAAAGAGACATTGGGTAGGAAGAGTACATACCGTGTAGGCAGGGGAACTCCCTCTCTTCATATCGGAATTCTGCAGAGGAAATTATGGAGATAAATGTACTTTACAGCTTTATAATATGCTTCACTGTTTCACATAATACATATACAGTATATATTTCCGCTGTGTGGAACTATGTTGCGTTTTATCCACTTCTTCTTAAACCCTATGTATGTACTTGGTAGACCGGAGGCCCCCAGAGCTCTATTCTAGTTTCGCTATTCCCTATTCACCATCTCTTCGCTTTATGCGTTGCGAGCTTGTAGATCTGCTCATTTTGCTGGATGTTCGCCATAGAATGGAGAATACACCAACCAGGAGTGGTACTCTTACTTTGGTTGTATTCACAGTACAATGACAAAGACGTTCTAAGTTCCAGGAGAGTGATGGAGAGGTAGAGTGGGAATAGACAAGAAAGAAAACACCATTTGGGAATGAGAAGCACGAACAAAGCGGGACTGTATCACTTTCTCTCGCCACTGCTGCCATGTCAGTGATTGGTATACAAAAACAGCAGGAAACTAACTTTTTAATCTACACTAGTGGCTGGAGTTAATATCCTGCCTGGAGTACAAAACACATTTACTAATATGGCACATAAGGGAAGCAGTGTCTCTTCTTGACAGCTCAAATTCAACCAAAGGCTGTGGATAATTGGATAATTGTAATCCCATGCAAAACCTGATCAACTCCTTGTGGTTGCATGGATCTATTCCGCAACAGATTTTTATTGTTACATCTCAAGTCATGGGTAAACAAGAGTAATGTTATTTCGTTTTGGTTCCTCAACGTTGTAGCAGCAATAACAATAAGCTCTGTCTGTGCATAACTATAGACTTGGGTTTCATGAAGGTGGCATACCTGCTTCCTGTTTTACTATACTATAGCTTTGTTTCATTGACTGGGCAGATTTTTAACAATGATCACATATGAAGGTGTCATGTGTCTTTACAGGTCAAAATCTGCTGTGAAGCCAAAGTTATGTGAAACTCAATCGGAATAGGAAACGGATATGTAACCTTCTGGAAACCCACAGGACTACCGTTATGAAACCTATAACAAAAGATATAAGAAAAACAGCAAAAGTCTGTACATTATATCATGGCACAATTTGAGGTGACGTGTGCGTCTTTCTAAATAGTATATGCACTATTGTGCACTGTGTGTATAATAATTTTCTATTTATGTGGATTTACATGTCTATGGACATTTGTGCGTGTACACTATGCTGTGCCTGTGTGTGCCATGTGTTGAAAGACTATAGTAGGTGTGTGAGGGGTGCACCATTCCCTTTTAAATCATCAAACTAATACGTTGGTGTCTGTGCATTGCAAACATGGATGTGTGAGTCAGAGTGACAGAGAGAGAGAGAGTGCGTGGGTGTTTTACCTCTGACTCCTTGTCACTTGAGGAGCCCAAGCTGCCATAGCTGTGGTTGGAGCACTCATTGGCCAGACCCTATGAGGAGTGAGAATAGAGCATCGCAGTGACGTCAGAGGCTCCGTTCCAGAAGTAAAATCCCCATTCATTTTCCTCATAGACTTTTCAAAAAGTATTTATTAAAAGACAGCGGACAAATCATGACAATGAACACAATGTTTTGGGCCAATAAAATATTTTTTAAGAAGAAAAACGAAACAAAAAGTGTTGTATCCTGCCGTTTTTCTCTTCTTACTAATGATTTGATCGGCCCAAAATATTGTGTCACGATCCGATTTGGCTTTGTCCGCGGTGTAATCATGTTTATATAAATCATTTTAGAAATGTCTATGAGAAAAATTAACGGGGATTTCACTTCCGGAACGGGCGTAGGGGGGCGGGACTGCGATGCGCTATACAAGAGAACTGGTGATTTCATCAAATATATACTGTACTACTGTAGGTGTGTGTCTGTGTTAACTGGTCATGTGTGTGCACGTGCTCATGCACGCATGCGTTGTGTGTATGTGTTCTATTCTAGTACCTACTGTTCAAACTTCTGTCCACATTCACACAGTGTTTGCGAGGTATGTTTCACAGTGGTAATTAATTATGTTGAAAAAAAGAAAAAAAAAGAAGGCAGCTATACTAATTAGTCCTAGTCTAGCTAGCCCCGGGATTAGTCACCAAACTTTAAACTGCTTGCAAATCTGCAGGGAAAACAAATACTGAATTTTGAAACATTAGTGTGGTTACTGTATTATAAGCCAACGAACGGCAATTAACAGAAAGAGCATGATAACCGTGTTAACAACTCCTGGATGTAATCATTAAAGGGAAACGTCACTGATATTTATTTATTTTAACCTGAATCCAAATCTTTGATGTGAGGAGATCAAGAATATAATGTGGTTGAAAATCAGCCAAGTTTCCAAAACACAAAGTCCTATTTTGTGGACTAACTACATATGATTCTCTTTAATTCTACGCTGCCCACATATGCGTTTTCATTTAAATGTTGACATACATGTTGACGTATGTGCCTCCCGGCAATATTTATCACCGTATTGTCGTCAAGTGTCACTGTAACATAATTCACATTAATAAACAATCGTGTAACCATCCAATTAGCAAAAAAATACTTGCATTACAATTACTAGTAATATTATTATTATTTGTGATTCTACTGTACCAATAGCAGAATTTCGGAAATAGACATCTTTCTCACAAGAGAAATGGTGGTTTGATGGTGTAAATATACCTTTTAGAGTTGGGCAACTAAAAGGTTAGGTTTAGGGGTTAGTGTTGTAGTTATGCCTATATTAGTAAAAATGTAGTAAAATGTACATTTATAAAATGTTGATGTCCTCAAAGCTACAGTAATACCAATGGCATGTTTGTGCGTTACCTTAGTGCCTCCGCTGGCACTCCCAGTGCTACCTCCAGTGTTTCCACTGACGGCCCCCATGAACCTGGCCTCCAATAGCTCCTGTCTCCTGGGGTCCAGGCTGTGCAGCTCTTCCATGGAGCCTAGCAACAGATCAACACATCCATCGTGAATGGAATCATCAACCAGCCTCTCCGCTTAGCCCGACAGCTGTTAAAAATGGGCTCACACAGTGTTTACACCACACTGCGCTAGACTATTATGACCTTTTATGAGCGATTTTGAGGCCCGGCAAGGTCAATAGCAGAGTAGAGTGGGATAAAAACGGAGCATTTAGAATGATGGAGGTTCCGTCCTCAAGTCTTTCCAACCAATACCCAGGGCTGTTATCTCTCTGGCTGGCACTCGATATCAGGGGGAATTGATTTGGACCCTGTGATAGATAGACGCGTGTCCAAACCTTGGATGTGCTCGGTCATCCATCAATGTTCCCCCTGCTGTGGAAAAAGTAGATGTGACTTTGCTCTGCTGAAAGCCTTTCACAAGTTTGTTAAATACAATTTATGAGTCAGAGATTTGTGCCCAATTTGTTACATGGATTTGAGCCACATGTAGGATTATGAGAACTTTAACCATGCTGTGGCGTTCGCTGTGATGAAACAGCAGCACATTTTGTGCATAAAATGAATACAAATACACTATGGGATTGGGTACTATTACTATATTGACTGCTAAAGAAAGACATGTGCCTAGTTACATGACAACCAGTTTCCAGAATGGGAAAGACACAGGTCCTGTGCCTTCTTGTGACTGTTGGTATGTGTTGTCATCTTTACATAGCACCTGACTAGTGGTGAACAATAGCCCCCAAAAGGTCTAAAAGGACATTATGCAAAAGGACTAATGAGAGTGCACTAGCCATCCCATATGAGGTTATTTAAGGATAGGTGGATGGAGAAAAAATGACAATGGTTAGGGGCTGTAATATACAGGGCCTTCTGTTCCGATACCACCCACTGACACCCAGGGAATTGGTAGCCAAATGGAGAACTCACGTTAAGAATTCAATCAAAAGACGTACTGAAACTTTAACTTCATAATGTTGCCCATCAATTTTGACATAGGTCAAGCTATATTAGCCGAGCATTTCACGCTGGCATTAGTGGCATAAACCCAAAGACCGTATGTGGACAAAATGTTAATCTAAATGAGACATGTTTCTTAATTTGTTCAAATCATGATCTTCTGAAATCATCCGAGTTGAGGAATTTTATTTACAAGCTAATTAAAATGGGGGGACGAGGATCTAAAATGTCCACAAACTATAAACACCCTGGGGACTATATCTTAAGTTTAAAACAGCTGGGCGTTCTGCATCGCAATGCCATGCATTCATGCATGCAATGAATGTGTCCATTGAATGATGATGTTGATAGTCGAATGTTACAATGAATGTTACCAAAGTCGAGCATTTTTTCTTTTCTTGTTCCAACATAAACGGCTGTAAATAGTGATCATCAGACACAACGACACAGATCAAAGCTCGTATTTGTGTGCAGACAAACGGTGACACAGCTTTGCTGCTAAACCACACTGAAGCCATCAAACAACTGAACTGACAGCTGACGTTTGGCTTCTAATTCACGGCATCATCATGGAACTTGACATCCATCTTTATTATACTTCCAAGCAACCCGACTCGAGACATTCCTGCTTCTCTTCCGCAAAAGGGACGAACATTAAATGTCTCCGGTGCTTCTTTTTCCTCCATGTACCCCCCCACACCACCCACCCAGCCTCCCTCTCTCTCTCCTTCCTGTAAAGGCAGACATAATGCACGGTATTAATATACCTTCCTTGGTCTTCGAACTGGTCGCCGTTATGATGTGTTGTTGAAAAACCGTCGGGGAGGACGAGGAGAGCTGCGACCAAGATGGCGTCGCCTCCTCCAAACTTCCACCACCACTGTTACTTTGGACACTCATGAAGGGAGGGAAGCCTCTTCACCACCGCCGAGCAGGAGGTGCCGTCGGGGAACGGCGGGCACACGACGACGAGCAGCACGCCTGGGCCGTAGTAGTAGTAGTCCGCGCCGAGCAGCAACAACAACAACAGCCCGAATTCCTCCCCAAACTTGCGTCCATCATCTTCTCTTCTGACACCTGCTGGTATTACGCGTGTATAATATATATATTTTTTGTATAATATATATGCGTACGTGTATATAAACTGTTTTTTTAGTGCATTATATTGTTTTCTCCCCATAAACGGCGACCTCCGCTGCTCCGTCGTTCATGTATGAGCTGCTCCGCTGCTCAGATGGATACAATGTAACCTTTGCATGATGACCGCCGCTCGCTCGCCTCGCGCGCCTGACTGTCTGTCAGCATCCAGTTCACTTCGCTCCTCGCGAGCGGAGCTTTGATTGTAGAAAGTACTAGTGTTGCCAGGTTCGCGAGAGAAACCATATAGTAGTCTACTTGCCCGAATGTGAACACAGGCATGTTGAGTACACCAAGGTTTTATGCTAGAAATGTTGAGTATGGGTCCCCAGTATGTAGAAACTGCCGGATGCTAACTTGCATATGTTGAGCAATTTTCAGAATTGGTTTAATATGTGAAAATACCATTAACAACCTATATTAGGCAAAACATTTCAAAATGTCATCATGCTTTATGTAGCATATGACATGTCTAACTAGGGAGGTTTTCATGATGCTGAATCCATTCCAAGCATTAGTTTTTCTCAAAAAACACTCCTTGGGCTAAAACGACCATTCCCGTGATCACAAATGTGCTTAGTCAGCACATTTGGGCAAGTGCTATGGCCGTTTCTAGCCCAATGAGTGTGTTTTTTTGCTAAACTAATGCCTGGAATGGATTCAGCATCATGAAAACCCCCTAGGTAGACATGTCACATGCTACATAAAGCATGATGAAATTTTGACCTTTTTTGCCTAATATAGGTTGTTAATGGTATTTTCACATATTAAACCAATTCTGAAAATTGCTCAACATATGCAAGTTAGCATCCGGCAGTTTCTACATACTGGGGACCCATACTCAACATTTCTAGCATAAAACCTTGGTGTACTCAATATGTCCGGGTTCACAATGGGGCTCTATGGGGTGGCAAGTAGACTATAGAGAGAAACGAGCAAAACAGCAAGCCCCAAAATAAGGGATTTGACATGATTTCCCGTTTTTTTAAATATAGAATTGTATATTTGTACGTCTCTAAATGTTCTGATGGATTGAAAATGGTGGACCCTGTTGTTGTAAACAAGTCATTGTATTGAGTTTCGCTTTCATTTGAAAGGTACCCATTCTGCAAACAAGCTGTTGATAAATACATCAATCAATCAATCAATCAATCAATCAATCAATCAATCAATCAATGGCTTGTTTACATCGGGGTCCTCCATTTTCAGAACGTTTAATGACATACAAATAAATATAAGTCCCTCTTTATATTTAAATATCTATAAATTAAATATAGACACTTTATTAGACATCTGTAAATGTAATAAATGCGCTGATTTAATATAGCTGAGTTACAAGCTCACAATGCATCGTGATGGTGAGACACTTTGCTTGTATATCTAGCTATATAAGTATAGCTATTTTCAAAACATCTGGAAAAAGCTGGAAATATTTGGAAGATTTTTGAAACATATGATTCTAAATCTGGTAGCCTACAGAAA
>OOFJ01020632.1:16035-38688 GCA_900323375.1 Benthosema glaciale | reverse complement strand
ACTACACAGCACATACAGTGGACAACACAGCACTATATTATATACAGTAGACTACACTCACTACAGCACATACAGTGGACAACACATCACATACAGTGGACAACACAGCACTATACAGTGGACTACACAGCACATACAGTGGACTACACAGCACATACAGTGGACAATACAGCACTATACAGTAGACTACACTCACTACAGCACATACAGTGGACTACACAGCACATACAGTGGACAACACAGCACTATACAGTGCACTACACAGGTAGAGCACCACAGTACAGTGGGCTACATGGCACAGTATCCGTAATGCTCGCCTTAAAACACGCTCATATTTTTCTTTGCCGACCGCTCGGTGGGGCGGTTACATTTGTTTTACTGAGAATAAGGTTAGAAATAAGTTTAGGGTTGGGCAATAGTTTTACTGGAGTTAAGGTTAGGAATAAGGTTAGATTTACCCATTTACTGTATTTTTGAGGTGAGCTTTCCAGTACTCCATGGGTACATGGGTACGTAGGTACATACAAGCAAAGCATGCAAGCCTTTATTGTTGTCTCGTTTCCAGCCACGGTCAGCTAACTAAAATGTGCTGTGTCATATGTCTTAGCATTCTTATTAACTTTGACATACAAATTATATTTATAGTATTAAATATGGAAATACACATATTGCTATTTTTATGTCCACAGCATACAGCATGTATGTAAAGATTTTAATTAAAAAAAAAGAATTGATGGAATTATTCGAATAACCAGAAAAGGATCATGAAAATGAAGTCACGCTGGTGTCAGTCTCAATTTTTAGAGGTGTTCGGATTTATTGGCCACCAACATATAATACATTGGGAATGCTTCTACATGGGTGACCATCTTCCTGTTTTTGCAACCTTACAGAACTCCACTAAGATTGAAACTCATAAATGGATTGGCAACAGAACACCATGCAGAAGCCATAGGGGTTCCTTAAGGGAGACTTAAAAGCAAAGCTGGAATATGGTCTATTTATAAATAACGATCCAAATAAAGCACATGATGAATTTCTGTCTACATTTATCACCTAATTTACAGTACACCAACGCCATGAATACACAGAAAACACAAATATTAAGACGAAACCTGGATCCCAAAAGTACTAGAAGCGTTGTCATGCCAATCTTCAATTAAAGCAACACAGGCTTTATGGTGATGTAAATTGTTGGTTCTTTCATACCAAAACAAGTTGAATGAAGCTGAGCAATTATGTTGTGCTATATATCACAATGATTTTATCATCTCAGCGCCTGCCATTCCTCACTTACATTTACATTAAATATGTCGGTATGATTGCAGATAAACGTAGGCGTAATTTGTCTTGATATGAAAAATGTCTACAATGCTTTGCCCTAGCCAAGATGAAGGGGGTCGTAACAGGCATCACCATAAGCCAGTTGTGATCAATATTTTTGTTTTTTGCAGTCATTACAGCCTGACAAGGCTCCCTGACAAGCCCCCCTCCCTGACACAAATAAATAAAGATAACACCTCAGGACAAAAATGACAGAATAGGATTTACTACACTAGTTTCACACGAAAATATGCGTTGCCTGCCTTAACCTAAAATATATTATAATAAACAGCTGCCAATATGCATACAGGTTATGTTCATATGAATTATGGATACGGAACAATAACAGCTGACATGTCAACTCCCTGTGTAATTCAGTGTTCTACGTTTTTCAAATTGATTGGACAATCTTGGTCTTTTTTTGGTAATTGGTTGGCTAGGACCCAGAAATACGGTATCTGTCCTGCTGTAGTCAACAGTAATGCTTATGCACATTTAAGACTAAAACAACACACGTGCCTGACATACAGTACATGAGACAAAAAAAGCATGAGAGTCTGCTACCAAGGAATGTGGTTTCATTGCACCAATAATGAGATATTGCCTATGAATAGGCCTACTCTTTGTCCAAAGATTATTATGGATGAAGAGTGATATGCATTAGGCCAGAGGCCTGCATTTTACACATGTAGTAAATCTCCATAGTGTAAAAGACAGACCACTGGAACACCCTCAATCATCCACATTGAGTCATCCTTTCCCAGAGTGACTCACTAAATCTCTCGCATGATGTCATTTGAATTGCTTTTATTTTATACCCCTTCTAATTTGTAGACAATTAGTGTTTGCACCACTGTGTGTAAGCGTGAGGGGTCTTAACTCTAGTGGCTCATGCGAGTTCCCCCATGAACAAAGTCGGGGCAAAGCTGCCTGCAAAACAACATACGTTACAGTATAGTAGATATGTTTCCAGACTTTTTAACATAACATTTTGAACATATCCATAATGTTGAATCAGCATAAGTACTGTATGACTGTATGAAACACGTACTTTCAGGGTGAGAGCAGTTGTTTCAATGACATTTTGTTGGTGGGAATGATGACAGGAACAGCATAAACACATTTTGCAAGGGCAGTGTAGTTGGCAAGAGAACAGCATTTCCTGTCAAAGGTCCTTTGGCCGTGCCAGAGGGTCACCTTGGTATGCCAAACGGACAGGCACGACCAGAATGGGTGGACAACCGTTGCATGCCAGCAAGTGTATCGAGCATGTTCATAACGAATATTTCATACAAGAAGTGGCTGACTGACATATACATATATTTTCGATTGCCATGTGGATGGCCAATTGCATAAAATAACACAATAAAGAAGGGAAGGGACTTTTAATTGTCCTTCTACACAGTTTGAGTTGTCATTTGTTATTTTTTTTCTTTTCTTTTTTACCATGTCTGGTGTTATGGAATAATGACAATTGAACACATGCATCTCTAACTCTTCATTGAATGTGGTGCTTTTTAGAACAAAGCAGAATCAGAAAGTATCCGGAAAGGTTCAATCAAATTTTTAATTGCTCTCCTCATTTGCAATGTTTTGGCTCATTTAGAATGTCTAGATGATTTTTGATTGAAGTTGAACATTAAAGCAAATCTTCATGCTAAAACTGAGCTAATGTTTTTGTATAAAACAATGTGTTTTATAATTGTGATTGCCAAACAATTATCACATTATTATGGGAAGGAAAATAAAGTGATTTCTTAATTTGGGACAAAGGCTTTTTGGCCTAAATGAATGATGTCTTATATCCAAGCTAAGAAAATGTCTTTGGAGAAATCACAGCAATGGAATTGTGATTAATGAGAAACATTCATTTCTGTACTGACCATTTAAAAGACTATTAAGATTGCCACTCAAGCGTTAAGCATTAATTATATGGGGGTCTTCCATAAGCTTCCATGAAATTTAATGAGCATGGACACATCTGAGTAATGCAAATAGCTTTGTAGAGACTTTGGATGTGAATTAGCCTGGGAAGCATTCCTTTTCAGGTTTATGATCCGGTGGGGAGTGGATGGTAACTTAATTACGTCATGTTGTAGTCACTGATTTGTAATCATCAGGCAGGATACCACAAACCGGAATCAGACCCAAAAGTCAGCGTGATCAAGGGCATCATAGCCAATAAAAGCCATATTTTATTCCAACTCATAGCGACTGGCGAGACTAAAAACAAACGGGGGACCTTTTTTTTACCATTCGGTCTAGACGCGATCACACATTGATTTACAAATACAGACCAGGCTTTAGGTGGAAAGCCTGGTAACACGAGGTTAGATGTGAATGAAGTCTAGAAATCAACAGTCACACAGACAGAAGTGACTGCCAAGTGTTCATAAGCACTCTGCTTTCAATATATTAAACAGTGCACAGAACACATCTAGCCGAATGCCGATATATAATACACCATTGATGCCAACATCATTATTCGCAAGGAAGGACATAAAAGTCTCAGCCAAAAGTTCTGGGCATTTTAAAACCACTATCCTTCTCGACAATAAAACTGTCCTTTTCCACAGGGTTCATTATTACAAGCATGCATTATGGATGTCTTACGCCTCTTGAATCTCGAGAAATGAGAATGAATCGCGGCATGATTCACGGTTCACCAAAACGAGTTAGGTAAACATGTTTTTTTCATATTAAGGGGCGTTGCAAACTGCCTCCCTCTGGCCAGGCCGGGGCGCCTGATGGAGGGGAAAGGAACTGGTTGGAATAACGTGTTCCTTCCACGCCAGGGAAACTCCCCTCTGTCAGGTGAAAAGAAGCAGCTTAGACTCCTCATGCATTGAAGGAAGCATGGGGTCAGTCCACCCCCCCCCCATGATATCCCATGATTTTTACAAAATCATGGAATAAAAGAATATTTAAGAAGGGGCGTTGCAACGGGGAGTGTTAAAACGCGCCTCTAGTTAATTTTCAATGAGACCTGCGTTTTGTGCTGAGAAATTGCGGGGCAACAACGCAAGCGTTTTTACGCGAGCGCAGTCCTGTGAATTTGTCGCACACGTGCTTGTTTCGTGCACATGCCCGCGATTCACCAGACCTGGATTCTGTTTAGCTTTTTTTCACGCTCGCGTTATCGCACCCCTCTTGAGCAGACCTGTCGTTGATCCAGGTGGCACTGCCTGCGTTTAACGCTCCCCGCTTGCAACGCCCTTAAAGCAGCACTATGTAACTTTCCTCTTTTATCTCGGATTTGAACTTGGTCTCCATTGAGATAATAGAGCTGGCTGGCCTGCTTGCTCGTGGGATATCTTGACCGCCACGCCTCTCTACAGTAACGGTTACACCTTGTGACATCACACCTCCATATATGGTCATACCTCGTGACATCACACCTCCATATAAGGTTATACCTCATGACATCACACCTCCTTATATGGTCACGCCTCGTGTTATTACGCCTCCATCTATGGTCACGGATCGTGACATCACACCATTTCCACAATATGAAGATCATGACACTGACCTCATCAAGCCCTGGATAACCATACATGGAGAAGGCTGTCTCATCACCTAGATCTGCATATATGGAGCCGGCCAGCAACATAAAAAAGCTATAACTAATGTTTTCAATTCTTTCTTTTTGGTTTCTTTGTCCATTTCACTGGTGACTTTCCCACGATGTGAGAATTCTCTGGTCTGCCTGCCTGTACTATAATCTGCTGCTGTCATCCTTCCACATATCTTCATTTGCCAAAAGCTGCTATTGGTAAGTGTGCACAAACGGTTATACGGTAGGTGCAGTTGTCCTTTTTGGAATCGACTTTAAGATCCTTTTTATTGGGTTTTAAATCACTAAATGGCAATGCTCCTGCATATTTATCTGAGATGCTATTTTAAGATGCTGACACTGGTCTTTTAACTGTTCCAAAGGCTAGAACAAAAAGGCAGGAAGAAGCAGCTTTTGGCTATTATCGTCCTAACCTTTGGAAAAAAAACCTGCCGGAGTATCTGTGGGTTTAATCTAAACAATTGTTAAGACAAAAAGTTTAAGCATTGCTTTTGCCCACATTCTTTGCATTGCTATTTTCTTGTATTATTTTTTCGAAATGTAGCCTATTTCTTCACATTAAAATTATAATGTTCCTCCTCTCCTTTTTTCCTTTCTTTTTAATAGATTTACTGTGGAGCGCATTTTGTTGCTCTTCGCTGGGTGAATATATTCATTCTCCAACATTTGAGTGATTCATTCTCTGCACTGCATACGATATATAAGGTAAAGGCTATGTGTGGTGGATAGGCTGCTACACACCTAAACCAAGCAGACATGGCATCACCTGTCAGGATGAGATCGATACTGAGATAAAGAAGCGAGTCAGTCTCTGCAACCTCATTTACAGTGAGAAGGTGTCTTATAATTGGGACTCAGCCCACTTCATCATTATAGTTGCATCATGGCTTTGGAGCAGATGGCGGAGTTAGTTAGCAAGTACATGGTCTGAGTAATAATCTTGCTGTAATTATTGGGGGCTTGCCTGGGCATTTGTGTGCAGCAAAAGAGATAATATTTCAATTAGTGCTATCATTGATTGTGCTGGAAGCCCCCTGGCTAAGGCCTTTGTGCTTGCAATCTGTGAGAGTGTTAATAGGAAATAGTTGAGCCTCTTGAGAGCAGGAATGTTCATTAAGAATATAGATGTCAGTTTTTTTTAACTCTTTATTCAACCACCTATAGCAGGACAGTCTGGACAGACGAGTTGCAAAAGCTGCACAGCTCATAACTCTGTTGGTTACGTTTACATGATTTAATTGTCATAATATATAGGCTGCCCTCTGCAATTTAGTTGTTTTACAATCATCAGGAGATGGAGCCGTTTCAGTGCAAGCCAATGTAATTGCGATATGAAAGCGTAAATTATTAAACCCTTGCATGGCAGGCCTGAGCCTGCCGGGGTTATCAGCGTCATTCCAGTGGCCCTGTGATTGATGACTTTAATGATAACAGATCGATAGAGCCTGTGTAACTTTAACCACCCCCTTAAGCACTTCTATGATGCAATATAGGGGTGGGTTGAAACAGAACCGATGAGGAAGAAAGAACATGGACAGGAGATATCAGAGCCCTTGGGAGTGTTTGTCCATCTGAATGTATGTATGTATGTATGTATGTATATGTATGTATGTATGTATGTATGTATGTATGTATGTATGTATGTATGTATGTATGTATGTACGTACGTATGTATACAGACATACGTACAAGGGACCACACACTCCAATGGCGATGGACAAGGCCTAAAGCTTAATTTCTTTCTTTTTTTTTTCAGCACGACACGCTTCACCGTGTAGGCCAAGTGATATAGCACCTGACGAACATACAATATATTGTGCAGTCGGCATCCCACAAACACGGCTCTGCCCCTCTTAATGAAAGAATCCTTCATTAATAGCAGTAGGTGGTGACACTCCTGCCATTATTATTACTCATTACAATCGGGGAGACGTGGGCCTCGGCTTCATGAAGCTCTCCATCTTGTGTTGCACCATTGAGGTGATTTAATTGTCACACTGTTCATTCAAGATAAACATAAGAAAACATGAGAACAGCTTTAACAATTGAGCTGTCAAACATTTGTGCTAGTTGCATTAATTAACAAAGATGATTAACTGAATGCATGGAACAGTATGTACGGTACCGTTTTATGGTTAGTTATACTTTATAGTTCTCAGTGTGAATTGTGTGAATGGGCATGTAGGCTGCGCATACAGAATAAGTACATGAATCTTGCCTCCTCTAAACAGTAAACAGCAACTTTACAACTTGTCCACAACAATTTACAAGAAAACAAATAAAATGAGATGGACACATTAAATGCTGAGCATAACAAGCAATGAACCTGGACCGATTTTAGGTATTCATCACCAACTTGTTTTATGTATTGTAAAGTTGGGCCCATTTTATTTCATCAACGATATATCACAATATCTGTAATGTTCTATAGATTAAATATAGCGGGAAGAAGTATTACGATATATATCACAATATGGATATAATTGCACACATGTGTGCACACATCTGTGTAGCAGACCCTAATAAACCTACACCTACAGTATACAATTGGGATGGTTGTATTTTGTCTCTCTCTAGGTCGTCCTCAGACCTCCCTTGTCGTGTCCACTGTCCAGTCATCCTGGTTCTCCATACATCTGGCCAGTTCTTTGGCGCTTTGCGCACCTGCATCTTGCTTGAGTACATCCACATATTTTAATGTGGGAGACGTCCTCGTGAACCGGATGTTGGTTCCCACAGCACTAGCTTGCTGGCTGGCAGCTCTTGGTGTCTTTGGCAGTGTCCTGCTAGTCTCATTGTCCTGGCTGCTATTTTCTGGCTCACCCTTGGCATATTCCATCATACAGATTTGTGTACTCTTGCTGATGTTAAGTACTGCACGCAACATTCTGGTCTAGTGCCCATCTAGAGACTTCTGCCGTTCACTGCTGTATAGTAGAACAGACTCTACTGTTGCATAGCAGAAGCCAAGTTTGATTTGACGGGGGAGGTTGGAGTTCCATACACTGGCCATGCAGTTCAGGGCCCTCCATGCAAGTGCCTTCTTCATTTTAAGATCTTGCTCTGTTGAGTTGAAACATTACCATTAGCCCTGCAGGTACTTTAAGTCCTTGACTTCCTTCAGAGCAGTGCCTCTTGTTGTTGTCAGAAAGGTCTTAGTGCTTTTACTGTTTTTATCCTTGTAGCGTTTTTTTGGTATTGACCTGTACTTTCATTGAACTGTACCCATTCTACAAACTGGGAATAAAATGTTCAATCAATCCATCAATCCGAACTGGATGCTCTGATGGGATGTTATATAGGTGATAACTTCAGTTTTCTTGGCATTCAGCCGGAGGCCAACCTTAGTTGGCAGACTTGGCACACACTGACTCCACTCTGTTCAGGAACTCCTGAGCTCGTTCCACGTGATGAGAGAGCAGGCTGATGTCTCCCTAGACAGAAAGGATCTGACACGGATTTTGACACGATGGTCAAGATTCAGTTTATCCCCTGAGCTAGCAGGCAGGCTCTATTAGCTCAATGTTTTAAAAGAAATGTAAGCGTAAGCGGAACGTTACATTGTGCAGCTTTATGTCTAACTAACCAGTATAGTCTAATACCTAGCCAAAAGCCTAAACCTATTTTTAAGTGGTGCAACCACTTCGTTAAGGAGCTATGTGTGTCCGTCCGTCCCTAGCTGGCTGGCTGGCTGGCTGGGTCTGTCTGCCTGAGCACGAAACTTGTGGGGTCTGGGGTGTGATTTTTTTTAACCTAAGATTTAAAAGGTATCAATGGTCACATTTTTTAGACATTGTTGTCAACATTGTAACCTTTGTCAAAATAGCATAAACAGCAGATCTATAAGCTCATATTGTGTCATGTGACCAGACAATACATAGAGTTGACCATGATGTGACATAACCATAGCATTCATATTTTTATTATGGCTGTAGATCTGTGTTGCACGTCCTGATACCTCTGCTCTGATTTCCCTAGTCTCCCTACTCTTCTATAATAAAAACTGGCTAAAGAACAATTGTGTGTGTAATACTCCCTCCGCATTCTACACAATAGCTCCAACTTCTATCAAAATTGCAACTACTGATGTTCCGATTCAGTCCCCAAGTGTGAATATTTGCAGCCGTAATGAATGAAGCCAGGTATTTCTGAAAACAGGCAAACTATGCTAAATCAACAAACCATGAGTAAATCAAGCTGGGGGTAAAAAAAAAAAAAAATCAGTCCCTTATGAAATTCACCGAAACCCAGTGACCTCAGTTCTGTTTGTACAAGCAGACAATTGAAACACAAACACCATCTTTCACTGCGTTCATGGCAGCTGCTTGGCTGCTTCCATGCTGAGCATGGTTGTTCCTGTTCCATTTTTCTCTCCCATGACCTCTGCTTGCATTCACCACATTTCTTCAGCTGTGCGTCGTACACTTCTCATTATAATGTTTTACCATCATCGTTAGTACACAGCCAGATATCTGTTGTCAAATACTATCACATAATTAATCCCATCCTACTCTAATGTAGTAAAAAACAAATGTATGCTTTGCCAAAGAGGAAAGTAACAGCCAAATTTAACACCCGTCACTACTGAAGTCCAGGATATAATATATTATAGATTTCTGTAATAGTTGATAGAGGCGTCATTTGGATTCTCAGGGGGTGGTAATTGCCACCCCCTAGTGTTCACATTTAACCTAAAGTCTTTTATCTATGCATTCTTTCCCCAAGATGAATCTACCTCAATTCATGACTGTATATGTACATATTTCATATAACTTCTTGAAGATAAAATAAAGGTCAAACCGTGAGTTAAAGGACAGTTCATGACTGTACACACAAAATAGGTAATGTTCCACAACTTGAGTGGGAAGAGTCTGACAGCATTGACGTGTCACAGAGCTTAACAGTGTTTTCTAATATTTCTCTGAGGAAAATCTCCTACTCTTCTATACTCGGAACCACTCTGCATCCCTCCACTCAGCTGTACAAGCAGCCAGGGGAGAGAAGTCAATAACCTATAAAAATGAATTGCAACAAGTGCCAACCAACCTGATGTCTTTGTTTAGTGCTTTTGAATAAGCCTAGAAGGGATAACTAGTCTGACAACACGGAAGTACAGTATGTTTGCCTTATTGCAGCAAGATATTTGTCTATTTAGCTATTAAACGGTCTTTTTTTTTTAATGTAACCAATAAATGGATTACGTTGGTAGAACCAAATGTGAAGAAAAAAAAACACACTGGTATCCTTTCATAGGCAGAGCAAGAAGACAGCTGAATGTGCAACACAAAATGTTTTATAAGTACAGTGGTTGGGATTCACTCCAATAGTCTAAATCTACAACTCAGTCTCATGCATATTACATCCAAGCATGTGTGCCCACACAAACTCCCACGCTCCCTGTATTAATCGTTAATATATTTGTTTTGCTAGGGTTTGTTTTGTTAGAATATTATTAAAATATGCTTGCTGCGTCTTGTGTATGGATTGCAGATTTATGTATTAATGCATTCTGTTTGATGATTTGTTAGAGAGGTCAATGCCTGCGTATATGCCTTCTGACTCTTGGCCTTTCTTGTGTGCAATCCCTTGTTTATTCAATATTTTCGTTATGATTGCGTGTAATTATGTCTAATTAGGAAAAAAGAGACTGTACAAAGAATATGTAGATGTTAAATGCTTCAAATGTCCACAAAACACCATGCTGATTTATAATGCATTGTACCTACTCCAGGAGAGCATGCTTTGAAATTCCAAGCAACTCAGAATCTAATCCTCCCAGCAAATTATATCAGTTTGGTACTTCTACACTTTTAATTTGATTGATGTATGGAGAACCGAGATGACTGGAGACGCCGATGGAGGGCTCGTCTGAGGACGACGTAGAGAGAGTGTCATAGTCAAAACTGCAGAAGTATTTCTGAAAACGTCATGCCTGTTCTATTGAACAGCCTTTGACATTCCCTCATCCCAACGGACATGCAAACACGATAGATGAGTATTTCTAACATTGCTTTGTTATAATCACTGCTTACATAGAAATGATTGTTGCAGAGTGCAAGCTCTGGCATTGTCGAGGAGGCAGCATTCCTCAGACACAACAACCTGGTGAATGGCTGCGGCCTGAAGTCACTATCTGTGTTGCTTATTAATCAGTTTCTCCTTGCAACGGGCAGCGTTACCAGCAAGCCACATGACCATTTCCCTGGGACTTGGCAAACACTACAGGGGAAGAAAACCCCTTCTGTTGGCTAACCCAGTAATTCTGTCTGATTGAATCTATTGTTGTAACATAATGACTTTGCTGCATTTGATATCCAGGAAGTGGTTGTAAAGCAAACCTCAATCTAAGGCCTTCATTGGAAGTGGCTGCAAAGTAGACCTTAATCTCAGGACTTTATTCAATATATTTCCCAACAAATTCACATTTAACCACTTGGACCATTTCACCGGATTCCCAATAGGCCTCCTCCTATTTTAGCTCTGACACTAAATATTTGCCCCAAAATATAAATAAATAAAATCTCCAAGCTCACAACACACGTGTTGTAACCTGTAGATCTGCCATTTTCACTGAATGTTAGGCCCAGAACAGAGATGCTAGATTCAAGTGGTTATAGCCATCTCTGCCGCCATTTTGCTTTTATGATTTTGTGCTGCTTAAATTGCATATCTTACCACTGCATGGACGAAGGAGACAATTCTATTTAATTATTTACTCACAGAATAAACAAATGAGCCTTGCTCATTTTCATGAAATGAGCAAGTGGAAATTCTGTGTGAAGTTGACCAATGTCAATTATTCATGCTCATTATCTGCACCTAGTTTGTTTAATAACATATTGTGCCACGGGACAACACTGAAACTTAACAGGAATGGGGGAAATAACACTTCCTGGGCAGGGACATGGACGCAGACTGACATTTTAAGACACTGTTCTCAAATAATCTCCTCACCCAATTTACATGATGTATACCTTTATTGCACTGAGAGAGAGAGAGAGAGAGAGAGAGAGAGAGAGAGAGAGAGAGAGAGAGAGAGAGAGAGAGAGAGAGAGAGAGAGAGAGAGAGAGAGAGAGAGACAGACAGACAGAGAGAGAGAGACAGAGAGAGAGAGAGAGAGATAGTAGAAATTGTCTATTTTACCTTATCTAACATCTATCTGCCTGCTCTCTCCATAGATTCTATTCAGGGACACAATGTGGACAGTGCCAAATGGACACAAACGCCTTACCTCAAGACCCCTGCAGGGTATCTGTATGCCTGTGATAAGAAAAGGAACACTAAACTCATCCACAATGTCTTTGAAAGAAGATTGTATATGTACTGTATATGCAACGAGCCCACCATGCCTCCCAAACTACCACCCTATTCGTCTCTGCCCTCCGTTGGCCATCCAACAACAGCTGTTGCTGGACATTTTGGAGTTCACCAGCTACACTTCTCAACTTTGGCTGAGGTATAGCTCGCTGGGGGAAGGACATGGGGCATAATAAACAGGCCTGAAAGGGCCTTGGCCCCAAAGAAACCTGCAAGTGTATCTGCTGCATCCTGGCAACACTTTGCCAGCGCTGTCTCCGAGCCACAGAGAAAGAGAGAAAAGAGGCAGCGCTGGGATGGGGGTGAGAAAAAGGGGGAGAGGGACGGGCCTGAAGTGTGAAGGAACGGCAGGAGGGAAAATATCCTTCCCTGCCAATGCAGGGCCTCGTTACTAGTGCCGTCAACAACTATCAACTATCAACCTGGCATCCCTGTTTTGGGCATGTCATCAAAGGCAAAACATTTCCTCAAATGTGCAAAAACATACAAGCTCACAACGTGTGATTGTAGATCTTTTTGCGGATGTATGGATGCCAGAACAACTCTCAAAAGTAAACCCATTGCACATGTTAATGCTGTATAATTACACAGCTTATTTATAACTTATATGATGATGAAATATATGGTGCTGCTACTCCTGCTTGCTTCTTTTGATCTTTACCAATCTTATTGTGTTCCTTTTTCCAGGTTGTAGGCTCTCCACCACTTCCAGGGTCATGGCTCATCTACCTGCTAATGTCCAGGTTCAAGACCATAAGAATCCTGTTCTTTGACTACTCTCTCTCTGCGGTGTTGAAGGGCTTTCAGTTTGGAGTAAATATTATTTTTAAATACCCGTTACACTTTCAGTGGTGGAAAAAGTACTCAAATGTTTTACCAAAGTAAAAGCATCAATACTGCGATATACAAATATTAGGTTACAAGTAAAAGTCTGGAATTCAAAATGTACCTGAGTGACAGTACAAAAGGTATCGGTATGAAAATGTACTTAAAGTACCAAAAGTAGAAAGTATTCATTGTGCATTCTACACAATGAGTATTTTATACGTTTTCAAGTTTTCAAAAATAAAATATGATATATATTTTTAAATTACAGATCTACAAGCTCACAATGCGTCTGCACATTGTGAGCTTGTAGATCAGCCATTTTCAAATGACCGAAATGTATTGTAGGGCTGAAGTGGTTAATGTATGTTTTTTAATAATAATCAAAATCTAAGTAACTAGTAATAAATAAATACACAATAAATGTGGTGGAGTAAAAGTAAAGGAAATTGGTAATACTCACGTAAAGTACAAATACCTCCAAATTGTACTTACTGTAAGTTCAGTCAATATTACGGTAGTTACTTTACACCACTGACCACTTTACCACTCATTTACAGCCAAGAATATTTAACTAAAATAGCGCAGACTGCCAGCATTGCCGTCCATGTGTTTTTACTGACCTTTTAGTCACAGAATATTCACCTTCATTACAATCGCACACCGGATGGATCATTGGTAATGAGAGAGACGTTTTCGTTTTGTCCGTCCATGTGTTCAGTAGTTAGAGCACATTGAACATTGAATGGTGGTCGCACCAAAAGTGGAAATTATAGGAAGAGAAAAAGTCTCTGGCGTGGGAGCGAGTGGAAGGAGATTTTTTTTCAACCACGTGGTTCGCTGCACGGGGGAGTCATGGGTTAGCCTAGCCAAGAGCGCCATCTAGTGAAAAACTCATCCAAACTCATCGTCCTTGTCAGTCTGAGTCTTTGGTCCAAACTCGTCCTTTGCAGTCAATGTCAGCGAAGTCCACAATCACAACACCAGAGGGAGTTCCACATACCTACTGTTCATGTTCTCCTTTTCTAATCGTGTATATAATGATTTTTTTTTGCATAGAAGTGTATATGTCTTTGAATGTTTTTGATGAATTGAAAATGGAGGACCCCTATGTAAACAAGTCTTAGTGCTTTTTCTGGTTTTATCCAGATTTTGTATTGACCTGTACTTTCTTTGAACTGTACCCATTCTGCAAACTGTTAACATTTTCAATCAATGAATCAATCAATTAATCAATGAGTTGATTACAGTTAATTAATATACTGTTAGTGCTCTTTGACTACACTTTATAATGTTATCAATACCTGTGTCAACAGATCAAACACCACGCTAATCCTTTGGCAGTCCAAGTGCAAAGGGCCAAGCAAGAGCTTCTATACCTAAATCTCCTGGTTTCTCGTACTTTATTCCTAATTCCTATCTGTTACCTGTTACTAACTGCTTACTCTCACTCCTAGCTGTACATCTTGTTCTGTATTTGTCCTGTGTACGGTCATTCTCCAGTCTTTCTGTCCAAGCATCATTCTGTCAACATGCCCCACACATCACACTTCATGTGCTTCATGCCTGCCTACATAGTATATACTGTACAGTTATCACATAGAACATACGCATATGCAAATGTTTCCGGAGCAGCCTCGGCAGGGTGGTCACTTACAGTAGTATAGAGGAAGTTGAAATGCACATCTATATTGGATGAGGTGACGGCTATGAACAGGAACAGCAAGAGCTTGGAGAGAGACATAACTCTGAAGCCAGTTTATGTTTAGAGTAGACCAACGTTTTACCATTATACGCCGATCTGAAAATAGTTGGCGGGCGATTGCCCGCCAACTCTAGTGCATTTGCACAGTAAATCCACAGTGACACTATGCTCGGGACTCTGGGTGCTATTGTCAGAGTGTGGAGCCTGCTGCAAGAGGGCTAACGATGCAGTGACACTTTTGGGTCTGTTCGTTCACCAAACACGCACCAACCATCACATTTTGTCATAACTTCCCTGTCTTCAGCCATGATGCTTGGACAAACTGTCTCCAACTTCAACTGGTGTGCACTGCACTCCAAGCTCTCCAAGAGTGCAGAGAGCTTTGAATTTCCGAACAACAAGAAAGCTCCGCCATGAATTTAAAATCCAATTTATTATATAAATGTTGCCCTTTGATACCTCTTTATACCCACTGAAGCCTAAACAACCTCTCAGATCATTCATTTTCATCCTCTCTCAGGATGCTATTCCCTTCAGCTGCAATACCAAAAATGTCCACACCTCAGGGGCACTCTCGGACCCTGTCCTCCTCACCACCTTTCCCCGCCCACCTCAGTCTCGGTGGGAGGAGTGGAGGGAGGGGGGCATTGAACCACAGTGGGTGGAGGTGGGGACTGACTGATCCATAAATACCTGAATATGATGTCCTATTAGGAAAGAATCTGAGATGGCCCATTCAGACACGCCAATTCAGGCACACACAGAAAATCACAGATATCTCAATGACGGTCTGACTGTTTAAAAAAACAACTTTTTGGGGTGTAAAAATACACTTTGGAAGCTAAAAACACCATAACATTGTGAAAAATGTGAAATTCATGGTGGAGACCCTTTAAAGTGTGCCCTAAATATACAAACAAGCAAGTTCTGAACATTTTCTTCTTTGCTGTTGTAAAAACCTTAGGTTCTTTGATATGTGTGATTGGTTAGGGATGATCACGTGGCGGTCGAAATACAGCACATTCATTTACCTATCCAATTCCGATTCTCTCCCATTGTGTCCATGAAGGCAGCTCAAACTCTCCAATTGAACGCCTTCACGCCTTCACACATTTCGTTAACACTACTGTAGAATTTCTGGACTTGTATATCAGCGCTCTGTGATTGGCTAGGGATAATCACATGGCGGTGCTGTTACATGGCATTTAGTTACATATTGAATTCTGTTTCTCTCCCGTTGCGTCCATGAAGAACAGCACAGGGCTCTAACGTAATTTTGGGAGCCAGTGCTTTAAATTAACTGTGAAACTGTATGCCTGACGGCATCACAACATGTTCCAAAACAAGTAAATATGTTTTGCACTGAACGGGTAGGCTGGTAGACAGGCAGGTTTGTTCTAGTTTTTTACAATTGTTGTGGAGCAGTACACAGCCTGGGATGTAGCACTGCCTTAAAGGTTAACTTCAGGGCATTAATCGAGGAGACTCGTCATTACCACTGAAGTGGTAAATGCACAGAATTTAATTCGGGAAAGATGTGCTGAGTCTTCAATCCCTTACATGATTTAGATCGATAAAACAGGTTTGAGTCATACATATTAACATTCTTGAGTGAATTATGACCCATACTAACAACATACAACAATGATAATTAAAACATCCAATATCTCCTGGGTTTGAAATGGTATGAAGGCTTTGACTGCCTTGTTTTGTTTTTGAAGTGCAACTATTTTGATTGATTGAATACTTTATTGGCAGAAATGTAATTAGTACAGCATACAGTCAGACACAAATGAAATCAGTACAGGGTACAGTCAAACACAACAGCCAAAGGGAACACCGAAAAAAGTCATTGCGGTCTTGTTTCCATTCAGGTCCTGGGTATTCAGTTCATAATCACTAGCCTACTGTGCGCTCTGTATACACATATACTGTATCTGCCATTGTGTGTCTTCCATCACATCTATCATCTTTATTTTTTGTTTTCTTTTTCATCCTGTTTTCACTCTTCTTCCTGACTATTCTCTTCAGCTATAGACACTTCAGCACACATTCCAGTGTTGCAGAACAGGCCTCATTATGCACTTGTTACCAATTGTTTAGTGAAGAGAGGCCGGTAGACTTGGCTGGGCCCTCCAACGAAAACAATCAGCCGTGTTTGAGGGTTGGAATCTAGGCGGGGAGGTCTGGTCAGGGCAACTTTTCAGTGGGGGGGCTGAACTGGGGCAGATGGTGTTCCTCCATGTGCGTTACTGTACGTCCTCCCAGTGAAACTCTTCATTGGCATGTGAAAAGAAGCAACTGCAGACTTCACATAAATGGAAGAGGACTACAGTACATGGGGAAGTGTGAATTGGTAGTACGACTAAATTATTTTTTTAAGGGAAAAGGATGCAACAAACAAGATGGTTATGGTGCACACGCATTGTTGTCAAATACGTTAGGCTAGTGATTTCTTACGTTGTACAAGCTAACAAGATGCCGGCCTGCAGTGCCCTAGCAAATGTTCAATATTACAGCAGCAGGTTGGCCTCATACACAGGACAAGCATGGCTATTTACTTGAGGGCTTGCTGTTTGACCCCTCGCACTGAGAGGACCTCTATTGAAGATCTAAACAATATGACAGTACAATATGACTAGGGGTCAGGGGTCATCACCATGCAGGATTGTGATGGACATTTTCATCAAAATGGTATATTTTCTTTGCCATGGACAAAAGGAGCGATCAATAATTTACTAGAAACACAGAGAAACCGGGAAACATATAGAGACCATAGTGTCTATTCCAATGTGCTACACATTTTAAAACCATAGGGTTTCTACTAGGGGTGGGCAAAAAAAATCGATTCACCAATATATCACGATATTTAATGTCCCGATATGCAATATCGATTCTTATATAAAAAAATCTATTATTTGATTTTGTATTTATTCTTTTATGATTTTTTTTAATGATTTTTTTAAATTATGCTTTCATTATGAAGTCATCAAAACTCACAATGACAATAAATGTTGTGTTTAGAGGTGCTCCGAGAATGTTTAGAGGCCTAAACATTCTCCCCTTCCTCCCAACACACAGGAACAGTTTTGAACTTTTGACGTGGGTATTGGCATCTAATAATTTGTATATGATCAAGATCGTATCGGCGGAGCTGAACAAAAACAATTGTGATCAGATTGGTCCCAAAAACCTAGAGCACCTCTAATTGATTAGGAACATGTACGGTTGTACCACTGAAATAAATGTCAAAGACTGAATGTGAAGTGTATGATTGAACTTTTCATGGTTTATATTGTGTAGTATTGTTTTAAAAATGTTCTAGTATAATAAAGTAAAGTAATTTGTGGGGGGAAAAAATCGCAATATATCACAATATCGAATTGCAATATAATTAAGAATCACAATATAAATCGTATCGGCACCCTAAATATCGATATCCTATCGTGAGGTAAGTGAATCGTCCCACCCCTAGTTTCTACATTATTTAAGAGTAAAATAAATTTTGGAAACTGGCATGACTCAGTATAGTCTATTTTTGTCCATTTAATCTTTTTCACAGACATGGACAAGTCTTGACACATTGATGCTAGGGGTGCAACAATGAATCAAAATAATCGATTTAACTGATTAAAGAGCAAATCTAACATTTGATTAATAATCAATCCCTATTTTGAGTATTCATTACAGATAATGAAATAAAATAGCAGATCCATATGCTTCATGCATTGCATCTAGAGTTCCAGCCACTTTGCGGCCCATCACATCTGTAACTGTACTCCATATATGGAGCTGACTGATTTGTTTGAGCCTGATGCCATGACAACGTCTGAGGTTAGACAACAACACACTCCATATTTGGGCGTGGCTGCATTGGGAACTGTTTATAGGTTTATGTTCATAGTTGAAATGAGCATGACGACGTTGTCCGTCTGTCCACCAACCGGTCAGCCAGTCCTCCCATTAATAGATTTGCACAACACCATTGTGCAACAGATTATATCATAGGTCGATGTGTTGACACAAAAAAAGTATATAAAATATATACATATGTGCATAATTATTTTTATTTTATGTTTTTTTAAGCGATTCTTGGTTATTGAACTAATTGAAAGCATAAAAGATTATCGATAGCTGGCAGCTGCAGCCCCAAATGTGAACGGTACGTCAACTCCAGAAGATTAATGTAGTGAGGAGACAACCTGACATGACACTTCATATTTCGAGCAACCCTTTCTCTTCCAGGCTGACTTTAATTTAACTAGAGTCAAAGAGGAGGTCAGTCAAATTCTGACATGTTTTAAACCTATTTTAACCTACAGTGAGACCTGGAAATGTCTACTTTGGCCAAATACTGACAGCACAGAGTTTGGTGCAATGGAGTATATACCGCAGGTTTATGCGAGCAACTTTTTTTTATTTATTTATCCACAGCTTTCATATTTACCAACTATATTACTGTACTTGTACTGCATAATTTAAATTAAAAATAATACAAACAAACAAACATTTGACCACATTACTTAATAAAACTGAAACCATCCCTTACTAACAACCCAGATACAGTACCGGTTTTCCTGTCCCAATTACAGCGATGTCCACACAACCACACTGCTGTACAACTGTCCGTTATGCCAAACTGAGTTAGCGATAGTAGCGCTTATGACATTGCAGCTACTGTATAGGCAAGAAATACAGTGTAGAAAGTTGGTACGTGATTAGCTGCTGCCATGCAATGTTGCAAAAAAGGTCCAGCTGCTGTCAACTTCTCCACACGAACAATGAGATAAATGGTGACCATAGTCAGCATCTGCCAACTTGTTCCAGTTCGGAGAGAAATAAATGAACTTCCAGTGACTGATTTCACAAAATGCTGCCACAGTGAATGCCCAAAAAAAGCTATGCATGCCTGCGGGTATATATAGAGTACATTTATTATTCTCATAAACCGACAACTGTCAATTCATAACCAGTCGCACCATTCAATCTGAGTGGATGTTTTGTCATTCAGTTTTATGCGTTAACTTTAGAGACATCTTATAAATGGCAATTTTATTACAAACTCTTGAGAAATTGCAAATTATGACGGCTCCCTTGAGAGGTGCTTCTGTGTTCTGTCCTTGAACTAAGTGTGTCAGCTCTGTAGCTCTGTGATTCTTTTGATCTTTTTTTTTTTTACCAAGACACACCCCTGTGGGCTACAGTACATTTACTTTAACAAAGTGATTCTGATTCTGGGGAAAGCCTAAAAATAATCATTGGATGGCAAATCATGTTAATCTATAATTTAAACCAACCATTGAGCACACTATATTGGCTGTACTCTATCACTGGAACAGCTTGATAATGTTCATTAACGCTGTGTGATCTTTTGCCCATTAGTCTACTTGTCATACTGCAGCAGCACTGCTTTGCCAGAGCGCCTTTTGCACTCTGCAGGGCTGTTATTAGGCTATAGATATGTTCAGTGATTGATGATTACTTGAATTATGCCATGAGATTTTGACCGTCACACTCATGTTTTGTATCATTACAATGTAATACATTGAGAGAAATGGTTCAATTTGGTAAATAAATAGCCTATGAAACAAGTTTTTGCATTGTCTTGCATTTGCATTGCACTATGTATTTTGAAAGCTGAGAGCCAAGCTCTTGGTGAAACGCGCGCGCACTGCGCACGTACGCACGCGCGCACGCACGCACACACACGCACACACACACACACACACACACACACACACGAGAACAAGATTGGTTCTGATTTTCTTTGCTCAGTATTAGATCGCAATTTACATAGGCGTTTGCGTGCGTCTTGGGCACTTGCACGACTCTGATTATATGGTATTTCTAGTGGTGACAGGTGTAATCGGCAACAGAAAAGGCGGCTGCCTGCCTGCCTTGCTCCTGCTGCATGCGTAAATGTTCAATTCCAATGAATCACAAAGCCCCTCTTGCCTGCCCGGGGAATATACGGCTTAACTCCCCTGACCCGAACACGGTCTGTGTGGATTAAGAACTACTACTTAATCAACTTTGCGCAAAGACGCCCCGAGATTTAGTGTGCGTCAAGATGATGCGCGGGCAAACACCACAGAGCCATATCGACAAAGCCACGGGTTACATTAGATTAGCCTATACTGCAACAGTCAGCCAGGAATGCATTAAACCACTGTGTTGAATATTGCTTCCATGATGTGCCACTATACTATTGCCCAACCACATCTCTTCTTTAGAGATAGCCTACTGCAGAATGCAAAATGAACACACAACTATCTTTTTCGAATCAACTTGATATGATCATGATGAAACTTTCGCAGCCAGCGCGTAACGTTTTACTGCAAGATAACAACACTGTCTGACATGCGTCTTGACATCAAGAGACCGCTGAACTCCACTCCGTTAATCGCTTAATTTAAGCTGCGGCTTATGGGCAGACATGATGTCAAATGCATGGGACTGAACTGCCCATGCCACGATGGGACTGACTGCCCATGCCATTATGGGACATCATCACCAAAGAACAAACAGAGCAAATTGTCATATGATATAGAGTCCCATCATGACTCCCACCATGATCCAGCCAAAGAAAACGAGCACAAGTAAATATAAAATGACAGCGCACGGTGCACTTTACCTTGTTCCATCAGTAGAACGGTCATTCCGACCAGCATAGCCCAGTAGAGAGGATTCTTCATGTTGATCGCTCAGTTGTTTTGTCTTTTATGCCGAAGTAAAAGTGTGTGTGTTGATGTCGTCTGAAAAGCCTGCTGTGTCACTGAAAATTCCCGTGAAGGGGATTTCTGTTATTTTTCGTTCTTCTTGAAGTGGAGCAGTGCAGTTCCCGCAAGTCCTCCTCGCTCTTTCTACAATGTGACTGACTGACTGACTGTACACAGCATCCACCAACGCACGGCGCGCTCCAACCAAGTCCCTCCTTCACTGGTGATGTGTGAGTGCTTGCCTCGGCTTGTGGAGGCGCTGCTGTCTCGGGCAGGTTGCGCTGTTCTTCAACTGTAGTAGAGGTTATACGCTGCAGCGCAGTTCAATCATCTCCACTGCATCTAGCTTGACGGTGTTCTTAATTTGGACTGTCTGTAGACTAGTACCCAGCGGTGTCAATTAGGGATTTTTTCTTTCGTCGATTGCAATTTTCTGGAGAGTGTATGTTTTTAATTGTCTCTGCTCTTGCAGCTCTTCTGTCTGGCTGAGACCCCCGGAGAGTAGGAGAGTATGGCGTAATCAAAATGACCCCTGGGTTGCATCTCTAGAGGAAAAGCTGTGGCGACTTTTTTCTGTTTCTGCACTCTGTCAGCACACCAAACAAATCAACTCATAATTAAAGGTATATTCAGTGATTTCACTTAATTCAAATATCACTTTTTTTTAAATAATCCTCCCTATTATAGAGTGTGCTGACCATAGGCTATAACTTCCTATAAGGAGTTCCTCCTTGTCTCCACTGAGCCCCCATAGGGGTCAAAAAGGTAACAAGAACGGTCGCCCCTTTCCCGGGAAGGGGCGACCCCTGACATCATGGGCCCATCATGGGCGCAAACATGATGTCGAAATCGAGGGGCGAGATTTTTTACGCCGACCTCACGCCAACCACGGCACTCGGTCCGATGGTCCTTGTATTCTTTATTTTGTTTTACTGAGAACATGGTTAGAAATAAGTTTAGGGTTAGGCACAGTTTTACCAAGGTCAGGTTTTGGCATAGTTTTAGTTTAGGAATAAGGTTAGGTTTAACCGTTTAAGCATAATTTACTTAGATTACTTTAGGAATACCCGGCTGCGCAGTTCTGCCGGCTGTACGCCTGGGGGGCGACTTCGTAAAGGGGCGACTGTTGGCCTATTGCGCGTCCCCCACTGTAGAGCGTGTGCATGTGCACAGCTGTTACCGGATTGGA
>OOFJ01020632.1:0-16015 GCA_900323375.1 Benthosema glaciale | reverse complement strand
ACTGAATGTCTGTTTGGGTGCAGGCACACCTTCGTGTCTGAAAACACCTATAGACCAGGCATCTCTTCTGGGTTTTTAAACAGCTTGTGGATGGAAATGATGCTTGTGCTCAGCTTCAACGATTTTCTGACGCTACAAATTGAAGCCACGCACTAGCATCATCCGCCAGCTGTCTAAAAAACAGGAAGAGGCGTTTTCTTGCCGTGTCTTGTACTAGCCATATGGAGCATGTCTTGACTGTATATACAGGGTGCGACGAGGTCAGATCAATATATGGAATGTCAGAACAGGTCAGCTCCAGGGTTTGATAAGGGCCCAGGTAGGGCCGGACCTTAATTTTCGGGCTGTTGAAAACTCTAGTTTTCGCCGGATGCCAGGCATGGCTGCACTATAATAACTTTGGGGCAGGCCTGTCTAGAGTTTAAATGGACATGTATCAGTCAAAAGGGAGACATCGAAAAGGGAGCATGGATGGGGAAGGATCACATTCCCTATGGGCTTAATATCCCTGATGATGTCATAGTGATGTCACAAGACCTATAGGCACAATATATGGGGGCTTTTAAGCAATGTTATATTAAGCTAAAACTAAAACTACACAAGTCAAAGACAGCACTGGGTAGGGTAGCTAAACGATACAAATGTAAGTTGTTTCTTACAGCAAATTCACAGCACAGATATAGCCCTTCAGTCTGGTCTGCAGGTCGATGTTATGAATGAGGGACGGAGATATCAGTTTCTCCAGTAGTTTAACCTCAGTGAAGTGGAAGGCCTCAAGGGGGTTACTCAGCCAAACCATTACATGCGGTGTCCAGTTCTCCACACAAGTATCAGGGGGACCGGGAGAGTTGTCCTTCAAGCGTCTCTTGTGACTGGCAGGTAGAGACTGCATGGATACACCCACTCTTCTCTTGCTGCTTTCCACATCACCGTCCGCCCACTGAGATTGTCTGATATATCCAGGCAGGTGCAGTCGAAGCCTGCATGGCTGGTAGTACTGTATGCAGGGCTCCATGTAAGATTGTGTATTATATTCACCCATTCACACACACATTCACACATGCAAGGCATGAACCTGTACATCACACGAGAGCAATTATAGGTTCAGAGTCTTGCTCAAGGACACTGCCCAAGATCATTTTGGGAACCTTAAGGTCCCATCCAGCCACTCTATTGGCCACTCTAGCCCTGAGCCACTGCCGCCCATCAATTTATTTGAGGGCATAATGGAACAAAGCCTTGTAGTGACAACTGTGTCTGGATAAGACACCAGAATTGCATCAGTTCATTTTTTTAAAGGCAGGGCACCAATAAGAACAGTATAGCTCATCCACTCCTCTAGTCTGAGGCTTGTTAGTGCCTGCAGGACCCAACACTTTCAATCCTAAGTAAAGTGTTTTCAGACCAACCATTGAGCCATCAGACCAGCCACTATATTTAGTCAGGGAATATTATCAGAATAATCCAGTCAAATCTGTGAATACATTATTTACCAAGAATTTTCTTGTGTTTATAGGGGTGTCTACTGACATATCCCACATTGGTTGCTACTTGCTATTCAACCACCCTAGGGGTATTTTTAACAGTTGCAGTTGTTGATGGTACCCCAACTTTCAAAAGCTGTAAAAAATTACCTTAGGGTGGTTGAATAGAGGGTATGCGCATGCATAAAGTGAATGGGAAATCGAGTGGCAAAGTGAGTGGAAAACTGAGTTTAACGTTGCTTAACATCGTCTAATGCAATCAGATAGGAGTTTTCTGTTTGGTTGTATGAAAAGGCCAGAAATTAGTCTTTTGCCACTCAGTAGGCGTTCCCGCATAACGTCCGGGTATGATTATGATGTCACGACATACCCTCTATAGCAACAAATTTGGGATATGTTAGTAGACACCCTTACAAACACATGGGTGAAGAAAGTTCTTGGTAAGAAATGTATTCCCAGATTTTATTAATATCCTCTGACTAATGGGAGCACTCGGCAATTTGCACTGAGTGCACTGGTGTACCCTCTTGTCGTTCGTTTATTCAGTGCACTCGTCGTCGTCCTAAACTCTAGCACGCTGCACCCCGGGTATGCTGAGTGCCCCACTGACCAACCCTACTCAGAAGTATGGGTTTCCCAGAGTGCGTCACTGCAGTGTCTTGAGTGCTCCCCTGCCAGTGGCAATGGCACATCAGTGACGCTGAGTGCTGAATGCTGAGACCAAAGGAGGGTCTGTAATCACCAGGGTTGGGAATTATCTTTTAGTGACTCCCCAGCTGTGATAATTGGCAGCCGTAGAACGTGGGGGTACTCCACAGTGTGATTCCCAACGTGCTTGTTGTGTGTTCTTGCCACTGCCTGCCCTGACTCTCTGTACCATCACCCTAGACGAGGGCAGTGGCGATTTCATTGATGGATGATATACCACTACATCAATGTAATGGCCGGTATTGCATCCCTGAAGATAAAGCCATGACTTTTTAAAGGAAACGTATTTGTGGCTGTCAAGGACACAGACTACCAAACCAGCTCAAACGACATTATCCTATCCCACTACTATAATTGAAGAGCCACTGTTTGCGTATCCATTTATGTGTGTGTTCAGTTTGAACTGCAAACCATTAGTGCAATTGGCTCCAAACTCATAACAAATATTGCTGTGGGGTCAGACTCAGACCTTTGCACAGGCTATACTTATTTTACACTTTTCATAAACAACAACGTCTATTTGGCAATGCAGGCTAGGACAAGAATGACACATCCACACGTCTGAAATGGCCTACCATAGCAGCACAAGTGCTGTCCATGAGCATCTCAAAGTAAAACAAAACAGCAGCTAAGTATTTGGAGGACTAGTTCTATTTCTCTCTCTCTCTACTTTGTTTCACTTCGATAACACAAAGTGCTTACATAAACATTTCAATTAAACCAATTAGGTGAATTACATTCACATTGTGCATGCAGATTTGTCCACATTACAAGAATCCAATAAATTGTGTTTTTTTCCACATTGATTGCAATATAAAAAGAAATATACAAATCCCATATAACGTTTCAGTTGAGCACCGTGAGGCGATTGGCAGAGAATGTGTTAGACCAGGTCATTGGAGTCACCCGATGCCGCTGGTAACTTCTCATGCATTCCTATTAACCTGGTGGTCCACTACAATGAACATTTCTCAAATTATATAAAATGTTTAAACTACACAGGCTGGCCATTGATTGTTAATTCATGGCGTCCACCATGTTGGACACATCCAAATCACTGCCAAAGAATTGCCATGATTGATTGAGAGAATTCTGAAGGACAATGAAAAAGGATGAAAACTACCTGTCTAATTCCTCAATTCACTGACACGGGTCGGTGACACCCTCTGGAGTTCCTGGCCGTAAAATGAAGCTGTGGTGCAAATGGGTGGATTGTCAGATTGCTGAGTACTGGGGACAAACATGGGTGAAAAAATCTTCTTGCCAAAGATCGCTCATCATGATGGAAATAATGAGCTCCGATTCATCTTTGTCGGTCGACGGTTTCCTGTCAGACTGGCTTTCTCAGTCGCCATCCACAAATTTAGGGGCAAGAACGAATTAACACATCGACCTGTGTTCACTAATGGCCCGCCCTACGCAGCCTTCTCCAGGGGAAAGTGAGCCAGCAGTGTGAACGTTTTTCTTTTTTTTCTTTTTGGCGGATCGCTAGCTATGTCCAGCTTTGAGCGTTAGAAAAGTGTGTAAACACAAATATTGAAGACAAAAGTGAGGACGCACGCAAATTGTGATTGGCCAGAATGAGATGATGTATGATGCTGTACACCTCACACAGGTGTGATTTTTATTGTAGGATAAAATAACATTCTGAATTCATAAATTCTCTAATCACTTATGCTTTTTAGAAAGAAAACTACATTGCTGGCTACATGTTTGCATTATACAGCAGATGATCAATACAGATTACAGGACACAGATATATATATGCGACGTGTTGTATGCATGCATGTCTGCGTTTAAGAACAACAACAGCTAGCATAGCATTGTAGAGCAAGCTACATCTCACTTCACTTCAACAGAGTAGAGTGAATGAGTGAGTGAACGTGGAGCGCGTGCGTTCCATGGCATCATCGAGCGAGCTCGGCTGTGTCAACAGTGTATTCCACGCAGTGTAACATGCAGAGCAGACAGACTGACGGAGCACAAACAGCTGACTCGGACCATTCACGCAACGAAACCCAGAGCTGTCTCGCGCTGATATTCTAAATTATAATCGCGCAGTTCACTGAGATCCGGATACGGAAACAGTACTTATGGTGTGTGCAAATTATTACCGGATACAGTAGGCGGGCTACGACGTGAATTAGACACAGGCCCTGGTTCTCTGCGAGCTGCGTGCTTTAGGGGGCGTTCGAAATACCCCACTGAGCGCATTGCGCAATGCAAACTAATAGGCGAGTGCGCTCCGGTGCGCTCCGGTGCGGTGTGTACCAACGCACCCTTATAGTCGAAGTTGTCAAACTAGGTCAAGCTCAGCCAAGGAGCCAATGAGCGCGGCTGTAAAATGACAACCTGACCAATGAGCGGGCTGTAAATGGCTGTGAATTTAAATACAAAACAGAGATTGTATGCTGGGTCTTCAACCCAGCAAAAAAAAAAATATTTAAAGCTTTCTCCGCCTTTGTCCTGCTTTGGACCCAAGGACATGTCTATGTCTGTCATTGACTGACAAAAACTGCATACTGTAGTAGCCTACCAACTCCCAACATATTACATGCATCAATAGACTGATCAGGCAGATGGGCACCATATTTTGCCAGCCATTGATACTGAGCAGAATGTAATATCATAACCACTAACCACATGGTTCAACAACATTATGATGTGATGCAGATTGCAGAATACTTAGTACTAACTAAATTCAGTTGCGTCAACACAAGTCTAACTGCATTATTATAATCCACCTGGGCATGCTGGCACACCTGCATCTCCTGACCTCCTGTTGGTACCGGATGCATAATTGCGTCATTAACATGATAACTTGATGCATAAAGACACGCTAGCTCTACCTAAATTAATTTGCTAGGTAGGCTATTAGGCTACTAATGACCCAAACAATAATATTGGCCATCACAAAAGCTATATTACACCTCCACCGTTTTATAATCTTACGTGTGGTCCTGTTCTCCTGCTTCTGTCTCTGTGCAGCTTCTTGCACTTATCTCCCCTGATACAAACACACCGGCTTTACAAAGTCGCTGACTATTGTATTTGTACTGTACATTATTTATCATGTTCTATGACAGTGGTTCTGTTAACATGTCATGTCAAGGATCCCCAAATTGATATGTACCAGAAAAAGACACCCTTCAGGCGCCCTACCTGAAAGCTAGCTGTACACTGCCGGGCCTCACCTGTGGCTGTAATATAATACTATACGAGTGAATCAAAATGTATTGATAAATATATTGTTTAGATGTAGTAACCAAAATTGTTTTATTTCTGAAAAGCAGAAGTTGTTAGTTCGAATGAATGAGACATGTCCTACTAATTAATGTTGTCAGGTGTTCCCTCCTCATCTCCCACATAAAAAAAATGTTCACGCTGCTGGCCGTCTTTCTCCTGGAGAAGGTTGTGTTGCTGCCAATTAGCGACGATCACAAACTTGTCCATACGGAAACAATAATGTGTATATATATACGCCCTTCTGGCTTGACTCCTAATAACGATGTAAATTGTATACAGTTACATTTCTACCTACAGCTGTGAAAGAGTGTCATGGCATGTTAATAGCAGTTGTAGTACCGTCTTCCTCCCTCTCTCCCCCGAACACACTCATTATCTACCTCTCTCCATTGTTGTGTCTGTCTGGAGCATCTGAAGACAATGTTTTGGGATTGCTTGCAAGTATGTAATGACACAGGGCAATGGGGGGGGGGGGGGAAGATATAATACACGATTCTGATTGTTATTTCCTTGTTTTGATTATGCTGCCTCGTACAGAGGCGGACTGGCAACACAAATCAGCCTGGGAATTTAATTGACAGCAGCCCCCGTATCTGTTCAAACTCATAAAGATAATTAGCAGTTATAACATGCAGCCAAAGCTAGTCTCTGGCACCGTTGGTTTGATCGCAGCCATACCTCTGCCCCAAAGTTTTCACATTGGACTGTTATAGCGCCACCAGGAGGCCGCTTTGTGCAAAACACATTTTTTACAGTTTTTGTCCAAACATCATGCAAATTGGTACACACTACACAGTCTCTCTATAGCCATTCAACGGGTCTTTCAGTTTTAGCAGACTCCCTGCTGATTGGCTAAGATTGGTTTGCAGGACTGCTCCGTTTCAAACAAAATGCCACAGATCATCATTGTGTGATTTCCGTGAAATTTTGCACGCACATTCACTCTGAGGAAGAAATGCCACTAGAATTTTTTTAACTCAGCCTCATTGTGGCGCTATCCGTTTCAAACAAAATGCCACAAATCATCAACACATTGTGTGATTTCTGTGAAATGTTGCATGCACATTCCCACAAGGCCGAGGAAGAAATGCCACTTGAATATTTTCAACTCAGCCTCATGGTGGCAATATAACTTGCCGATTAGGGTTTTTACCTATAATCCACCAATCTGTGTAAAACCTTGTATGCACACTCCCTCCTAGAGGCCAAGGAAAAACCTTTACCAGGATTTTTTCACATCTGCTCTTTATAGCGCCACCAGGAGGCCGACATATGTGAAACACGCAGATCGGTACACATGATCTCCATAGTCATGTGATGTTTATATTACTCCTAAACATTTTGCCAAACATCACACACTATGCTCCTGGTGGAGACCTGTGACCAGAAGGGCACTTTTTCTAGTTAATTTTGATAGTACTTAGTTTTGCACAAAAGGTTTTGGACAAAAAATGAAAGGAAGTTACAGAAACAGTCACATTTTATTAACTGCATGTGTAAATGCAGACTATTTCAACTTTATGTAGTTCAATAACCTACACCAGATTCTGTTTTTGTGTTAGTCTGTCTGTCTGTCTAATCTTTGACAACGCAGAGATCGGCTATTTTTGCTGTGTTCATTTAAAAAAGATCGAATAAATAACATTTTGCAATAGGACCACAGCCAGAGGCTATATCTATTGAGTATTTTTTGCTGATCTTAATCTGATCTCTCACCTATGATAAAGTTCAACAAAGGATAAATTGTAAAACATAATTGACAATAATATAAATGCGGAAACTTTACTTTATTATGTTCATGCAGCAGCCTGTCATGTATAGTGCCAATTGCTACACAATGAATGTTCAGATTTAGCTTTGTTCCAGATTACATTGTGCCTGTAACAGCGTACTATAGCTGGGTTTCTGTGCAACTATAAGGCAGAGAGCATCACTCTTTACAGCATAACTGCAGCTCCCTGCTCTAGCCGACTCTAATCATGCACTGCTTATTACAGTCTAATCAGCTGTGCGTGTTTCAGTCAAAGCAGTTTTGCCCCCTGAATTCTGTACACCCAGTAATGTTTGCAAACAAGAAACCTGTCTATTATGCTTATAGCACTCATGAATACTATTGGCAGAGTGTGAAGGAATAGAAATATATATATATATATGTCTCCATATTATTGATGATCAGTTAGGTCCATCAAACATTGAGATAGTAGCCAAAAGCCTTTTGCCACTTTCTGGCACTTTTATTAGGACAAATTGAAAGCATTTATGTTAGCATTGTTATTCCTCCAAATGTCAATTAAATTAAATCTTGGCATGATAAACACCTTTAAGTTTGCAATTACTGAAGTAAAATCTTGTGGAGGCCAACCCGTATTCTGATTAAATATGTTGAAATCCCCAGAGCAACAGTGTACTGTACTAGAGAGTTGAAGGGGAAAAATTGGCAGGAGAAAATCACATGCATTTTCACGCCACTCTGAATCTTGCTTATCGTCTCGTTATATGCTCGTTCTCGAAACACAAATTGAGAATAGGTCTTATTATGTAAATGTGTACACTCTAGGCCTCATTCTCATGAGAAAATCATTGATGTCGATATTGACGTTGATGTCAACGCAGAATACAGTGGCTTATCGTGAAGATATCCTCTCACTACACTGCCACTAATGAAACAGTCTCAGCAAAATAAAAACATTGTTTTTTATCAGCATGGCTCCGCAGGAGGCTACTCTACCTAATGTCTTCTTGCAAACTCTGCCACATTTTTTTTATATTACTCCTACAGCAGCAAAATTGCTACAGATTATCTATAGTTATATGTGATCAAAACAGATTTGTCGGATATTTCATATTCCAACTTGATTGGCTAAGATTGGCTTCCAAAGTTTGCAGGAGTGGCTCGTTTCGTACAAAATGCCTCAAATCATGAATGTTTGAAATTAAAAGTTTGCCAACCTTTCCTTTAGTAGGACTCAGAATCAGACAATGTGCCAAATTATTCAGTTGATTTTTCTGAACCGCAACAGGGACAGCCTGTCAGTAAGTGCCTTTCTGACGACTGACTGATGAAGTTCCACCATCAGTCAGCTGGCCGAGTGTTAGTTTCCTCATTGGCAGTTTGGCTGTTGCTCTTTCAAAATGATTCAGCATGAATAGTTTTCTATTACTGTACGTCAACAGTGGCTCCATAGTCTTATGCCCGCACAGGTCTTCAATTATATCCTCAGTGTCCTAAGAATGCTTTTATAGCAGTTTCACTCAGCTCATTCCAAAATAACATTCTCCTCCTAGATAACACAACTCTGCTCTTAAAATGTCAGACTTCTGGATTCAGTGACCAGGCTGTCACTCGCCTCAGTCGAGTGACAGTACTTCCTGCATCTGTTGTATCACACACAATACTGGGTTTTTTACCTAGACTCATCCAGCACCTAGCTGTTAACCTCCCAAGTGATCTTATATAAGGAAATATCGCTGACAACACTTCAATAATCTCTGCACTGCAGGTAGATCCTTTCATCACACCGTGGTGTGTTATTGAAAGAGAAAGATGGTTGTATGGACGGCAGAGCACTGATACGAGTGATTAAGGAATGGGGATGACTACTGTATTGTTCTCACTAATAAGCTCTTACAGTAAATCTAATTCACTTGTGAACTCAGGGGGGTGCAAGAAGGTGCAGGCTGCGACACAATCCTTGCACAAACCAGATACAATACAACATAGAAATAGCCAAATAGGCTTATAATATCCTTGACACTAGAAGATAAAGAAGGAACGGCAGGCAAGGTGGAAGCGTTCGATGTGTGGGAGATTTTAGTGGAGGCAAACTGGAACCGGAAGTTCGATGAAATGCATTGCAGTCAATGAGAGCCGGCTGGTCATGGTATGTACCACAGCACAGAAACAAAAACAAAACTTCAAACATCCAAAAACAAACTGGTCAGGCTACTATTTGGCCTTCCATCTAGTAACCCATTAAACCCCTGCTCATTTTTGTTAGGGTTGGAATGCTCAGAGTACAGCTACAGCATGTGGGTCCATGACAGGTACCTGTATAACTATTTCAAAAGCGTCAATCAATATACAAACACCAGAGGGAGCTCCACAAATTACATTCAACTCAGATTTGTCACGAACAAGCTAGGTAAAAATGTCTTCTCCTGCTATGCTACCAAAATGTGGAACGCCCTACCAACAGCCATAACGAAGTGTGAATCCCTACTGTCCTTCAAAACCACTCTAAAAGAGCACTTGCAGGTCGCGCTGCTCAGAACTACCCGCCGTAAAAGGTCAAAGCCTCCTCCCCCACTCCCAACAGCGTCCAACACTAACCTTGTTGATGGCTTTGGCTGGTCATTGGAGAGAGGTTGCTGATTGGTTCTTGCTGCCACTGTTGACAATCTACCAGACCGGCCCTTGAAGACAGAGGTGATATAGTCCATTTAGTACCCAATTATAATTTCCACATGGTTTTTAGTGACATGTCACATAAGCACGTAGTATATTTGAATATAAATAACCCTGTTCTCTTAACGAGACATGAGGGCAGTACATAATTTGTCTACAGTGTATGTATAAAATTACAGTGAGTGGTCTGAAGAAAGACGTAGTGCTGTATATGACCTATAGACTAGTGATTTGCATGTCTACTCTATGGCCATACCTCACAAACAAAAACAAATTTCTTCACTATAAAATTCCATTTAACAGCCATTTAACAGCCGCACGACATCTCTACAGAATATGTGGGCGCCCCTCCTGATTATTATAATTTTTTGTAAATGATTTTTTTACGCTATAAGTAGGCCTTCGTGACGATTCATGTCCTGTTACACCTGTTACACACTTACACACAGGAGGAGGAGAGGAGAGGAGAGATGGGGGGGGACGTGACTTCAGAGTCCAGAGAGACACATTGAAAGTTGTGAGACATTCTTTGATCTTACTACCGCTTGCAAAGCACATTACTTCAACATTTTTTCTTGCTCTCGTTATCTCTGAGCACACATTCCAAATCAACTGCAAGTTAGTGTCGGTAAAAATGTTTGAATATCATCATGTCAATATTCTCTGTTTACAGGCATAGTCTCAATAGCTCCGCTATCTATTTGCAGAATGGCGTATCATATTCAGGTCACGATATCGACATTGAAGCAAACCAAGGTTGATCAGGAGGATTGTCAGACATTTGCTGAAGACAAACAAAATGGTCCTTCTGCAACTTCACTCCATTACATAGACTAGTGCTGACTGCATCGCCTCCCAAAAAGAACATATTTGCAAGTCATCATTTATCGTGTCGCAATGCAAGGTGTATGGATACCTTTTGTCTATGTAATATTGAGGCTTGCATCCTGGTGGAGACTCAGATTTGCACTCCGCTATGCACCACTTTGTGTTTTTTCAAACACCATACAAAGACATAAAACACATTTTCAAAACATAAGAGAAAACTTTTTTAGTAGCATACAAATCTTTGCTGCTACCTCCCAGCCCAGGTAATATTACTGCCAGAACTGCAATAATCTCTGCACTGCAGGTACTGTAGCCTCCTTTCATCATCATGCTACTAAGAGAAAGATGATTGTATGGATGGCAAAGCACTGATAAACTCGGTTACTTTAAGAGGGATTAAGGAAGTGGCATAACAATTGTTCTCACTAATTAGCTCTTAAGTGCATAATGCACTGTGTGTGTGTGTGTGTGTGGGGGGGGGGGGTTGCATGCACCCACGCACACGCACGCACACGCACGCACGCAGTATGCTGTATATGTTTTCATAGACATGACAGCCATTTAAAAAAAACAGAAAATAGAGAAGAAAAAAACACGACAGTTTGTAATACAAGAACGGCTGTGTTGACACAAGTGTTACACATTTTTTGCTCCATCGTCATGGCTTATTGTAGGTTTATTTTCCGTTGCATCAGTGATGTAATGATGTACTGTAGGCAGGAGACGAAGCCTTCCAAACAATTTCTCTGCTTCCCTTTTTGTCAGCATCTTTAGAAATCTTCATCTATATAATGCATCACCCCTGCTCTATATTCATTGTTCGGGGCAAATAGAATAGTGTTAGAATAGATCTAGTGTTCAGGGAAAAGAGAGTTGAGCCAGAAGGCAAAGCTCTCTGTCTACCAAGCAATCTTAGTTCCTACTCTCACCTATGGTCATGACAGAAAGAATAAGGTCGCGAATACAAGCGCCCACAATTAATTTCCTTCGATGGGGTGCTGGCATCTCCCTTAGAGATAGGGTAAGAAGTTCACACGAGAGAGACTCGGGAGTAGAGTCCCTGCTTCTTTGCCTGGAAAGGAGCCAGCTTAGGTGGTTCTGGCATCTGGTTAAGATGCCTCTCGGGCGTCTCCCCAGGGAGGTCCTCGAGGCATGTCCCACTGCGAGGAGCGGTTGAGGATGGATGGATGGATGGATGGATGGATGGAGAAAATAGACCATTATAGTATTTCCAGTGTGGTAGCTTAATTCTCAATAGATGTGTTACTCTTGTCTCCATTTCAACGCTACCAAAGTCTATAGCAGAGGTATCCATATTGTGTTGTCTTTGGATATTGGAGGACTGAATAAATTCATATCGATAAGCTGTAGCCATGACTAGAGTGGAACTGCACTTTGAGTTGATGAGAAACTCTATTGCATATATCTCCACACAACATGCAGCTCAGAGTCCCTATTGCAAATTGGTTAAGAAATCTACAAAGAATGAATGAGCCACCACAGTAATCTTTTTTCACTTTTTGTTCAACCTTACTCCACCGTTTGTTCCATTTGTTTGAGACTGTGGCTGCCTTCTATCCTTCAAGGTTGGTACACCGGGCATTCACATACATTCCTTAGTAATGCTGTCGTTGATGAATAGCTTCCAAGCATCCTTTGAAGGGATGGTAAAAGGTAAAGGTCGTCTCGAGGGCCTCTTCATTATGTTATGGATTGCAAGCTTCAGAGTTGTTGTTTGTTCCAATCGCTAGGGTTCTGCAATAAAATGTTTGCAATCCTGAATCTGGCAGGGACGATAAATGTGTCCCTCAAGTTTAGATACTTTACAGACGCCCAGAGTTTCTGTTGCACTTAATGAGCAAGGTAGTGCTCCCCATTGTTTATAGTCTTTGCCAGGGCCAGGAGGCACACACAGCTAATCTCAAACAACATCTAAACAAAATGATATGAACCATGTGGCAACAATGACCAACAAACAGAGATTTCCATACCATTTGCCTGTAATTGGCTTCAACAATTAGTGGGCAGGTGTTAATGTCCGGATTCAAACTCGGGTCTTCCGCATGAAAGTTCAACATCTTATCCACTAGACCAAAGGGATATCCCTATGGACCAGGAGAGATAATAGACTTTTGAGGCCACTCTGAGCCACTCTGCTACACAGGGCCTATTATATAGACAACTAAAAAAAGTGCCCCTCAGGGCACAGGTCTGTGCGGGTGGGACTTATTCATCAGCCTAGTAAGAAAGTGTGTGAAAGATTTCACGTAAATTGCACGCTGCGTTCACGATTTGAGGCTTTTTGGTCAATACGGGCCAATCCTGCAAACTTTGAAAGCCAATGTTAGCCAATTAGGATGGAATATGAAATGTGGGACAGATCCGTCTTGAGCACATGACTATAAGATACTGTGCAACGATTTTTGGGATTTTTGGACAGAATTTGGAGGAGCAATATCAAAAAATGTGTTTTACAAAAGTCGGCCTATTGGTATGCAGGTCAAAGCTTTCCTTGGCCTCTAGAGAGTGTGCATGCAACGTTTCTCGCAGATTGGTGCGGTTATAGGTAAAAAATGTGAAAAGCTGTCTCATGGTGGTACTATAACAGGCGGTTCAGGAAAATTTGGGGCAGAGGTTTGTCGTTGGCATCAAGGGAGTGTGTGTGCAAAGTTTGGAATCGACCAGGTTAACGGTGCCGGAGATTAGCTGTTAACGGACGGACAAACGGACACACAGACGGGCGTACGGACGGACACAATTTACAATTTAGGCATTTAGCAGACCCAGATCCAGAGCAACTTACATACTGTAAGCATGAACAAAAGAAAAACATGTTAATACATCATATACAAAGTAGTTAATGTGAAACATACATGAGCTACAGTAAGGACGGACACACGGATGGAGGGCAAAACATACTCTCTCCCCATGCCTTTGGCTTGGTGGAGACAAAAATTCTATACGTATATGACATGACATCTCTGGCTAGCCACCCAGCGTGGAAAAGACCAGCATTCGAGAAGTGCCAGTTGCTATATCAAATGTACAATCATGTCTGGACCCTCTTCAGGAGTAAATGTATTCCTAAAGAAGATCCCAGATGTGATCGAAATTGTTGAATTTACAGATAGATAAGTGGGCATAACTTGTGGGCTGATTCTATTGTTTTCTTTCAGTTGCTCTTTATGCCACAGTTTTGGCATGTTACAGGGTTCAATTAAGGTAAAGTTGATTACAAAATAAGCATTGCACTATTGTGAGGGAGAGCGTCTATAGGTCAATATTTATGGAAGGTAAACCTCATAATGCAGGTGCATTCAGTTTGGTATCTACATGAAAATGTTCTGACTTCTTTATTTTATTGAAATACAGACCATTATGCTTGGACCACAATGAATAATGAACAATTAGACTCACAACTATAGGCTTACTGTTGTTTTTCTATAATGTTCTCTCTTGACTCATGTTTTCAGTTACAAGACCAGGAAGGTTTAGTGATTTAAAGATGATCAAGCTAGAAAGCTTTTACTAATTCAACTACTCTGAAACAATTATATTTCATGTATCCGCCCTGCACTCACTCACTCACTCACCAATAGTGTACCACTTAATTTGAGACACCATCACTTTAATGATGCACTATTATCAATATTTGCTTTTAAAGGAAAAAGGGCCATGTGGGTAGATTAATATGCAAAAAAACAAAGCAGCCTTGCCAAGTGTTACAGCCATCAAGTTCAGTAACGTGCAACATCAGTCAAGCTCATGTGTCTATGAAATCCCTTAGATCGATTGCAGCAATAAGAGACAAATCCCAATAGGACTGGCAAAGGCTGTGTAGCAGAAAGTGAGGCAGTGGTCCAAAATTGATTATTTGACCATCCTGCTTAGCTCTACAAGGCCAAGGCAAGCCATATGGATTATCATTACATTTGGGAACGATCAGTGTGGATGGTCTCAGTAACAGTTATTTCTAGGACACAAGAGATGTGGGCAACTGGCACTCAACAGCCCTGACATATGAAGCACCAGTATCCAACTTATTAATCTACAATTTCAGGGACCGATCAAATTAGCCTAGCGTATGCTTTAGCCTATAGCGCATCATTAATTTAAGATTGCAGTTCAACTACTATGTCTGACTGTCATGTTGAATACAGGGCTTTGATTAAACGGTCATTATTCAGATTGACCAATCAGAATCAAGCATTCAACCAAGCCGACATGATAGTGACGGTCACGGTTCCAAGATGGCGGAACGCTAGTTACACGCTCTGTCATGTTTTTATGCTTTTTAAGCCATCCATGCCTCTAGTTTTTATTGTATACTTTACTTTGAGGTGTATCAGTTCAATCACAGAAGAACACACTCTTTCGTCTAATATTATGACGCTTAGAACTTTAGATATAACCCTTCCTTAATAGTTGAACTTGTCTATCCTCAACTAAACTACATTCTCCCCTCGGCTTAGTCTGACCTTTAAGAATGTCAGACAAAAAACGAAACTGTAACGAATCATCAAGTCTGAGAAGGATTTTAAATGTTATGCCAATGATGTTATCCTCATAGAGAATACAGAAATGTTTTGATCCTCCACCACCAGCCACGTAACCCCTTTCCATTTGTTAGACGAGGGGGAGATAAAAGGAGTCGAGGAGGTAGCGCTGGTTCAACGTGATATAGTCAGCCCTTAGAAGCGAAGTGAAAGGTGTCAGAATAAGGATCGCGAGGGGAGGCCCTCCCAAGAGTCATCGTCTCCGTTCGCTGATCCCCTCATTTCATTTCTGACTCCACCAATTTCAGCTCCCCTCCCGCTCATCGCGTCCCTGTGAGTGTGTCAACGCTGTAAAAGCTAAGCTTCAGCATGCATATTTTATCTTGTCTTCGCCAATGTTGCGTTCCTGAACTTACGTTCACCTGCCATGAGCAAATAATAAAATACTGTCACATGTATTGGATTGCACCTGTACTGAAAACTGGAAAAATAACAATAAAAGAAAACGCAGTGTAATACATTTCATAGAAACCTATGGGCATCTCAGAAAAGGCAGTCATGATTAGGATATTGCCAGAACATGGAAGGGACCTAGCCAAGGGGTTGACTTTCAATATATCTATAGGGGGGTCTTGTAATTGTATAGAAAACAAACTAAAAAAATAAATAAACAAACAAATAAAAAATAAATAAAGACAAAAAGGAGGAAAAAAGGAAGGCAGAACTGTGAACAAGTTTAGTTGTTCTTCCATTTCTATTCACCAGCTTGTTTTGCATACAAAAGGCCCTCCGGTCATAATAATCAACATCTAAATTTCAATGTCAGTTCCCTTTCCCCAGTGCCTGCG
>OOFJ01020617.1:2047-14638 GCA_900323375.1 Benthosema glaciale | reverse complement strand
ATTCGTATAAGGGGCAGACACTCAGGTCTTTTGACCACTGCGGGGGAGGGGACTCAGGAGGGGTGGGGAGTCCACCATTACAGGTAGTTGTGAACTGTCACTACTGGTTGAGATGAGGCCCCGGAGCACAATGCACCACCGAGGAACACAATGACTTCAAATGCGTTCCAAGGTCAGCAGAACAGAGGAGCAGAACTCAGGCCAGTGGAGTCACAGACAGAGAAAGGCAGCCACGTTGCGTATTGAAGGCCTGAGCCCTGGGCATGGTGTGTATTGGCGCGGTAATGGTGTCGGATTGGTTTCTTTCTTTTATTTCTCGTAAGTCGTAAATGAACGGGTGTAGGCCTAATAAGATGTCTGCGTCACGTTTGCCGATGAATGGAGGAATGAATAGAGGAAGAGGGAGGAGGGGCTAAGGATGATGATTGGCTTCAGTCTTGTGGATCGATAGTGTTGTTGATCAAAATGCTGTGAGGCCGCATGGGGGGTCCAGAGTTATGGAGCATGAAGAGTGGTGAGTTTAGTAAAAACGGCTTACAAGAATCAAGATACCGGTACATATTTTTGCGATAATCATTTGGACACTTGGTTTATATAACATACATTTAGATAATACAAATCTAGCATTTAGATATAAAAACAACTATACCAATTATTCCAGGATCCGTGCATCCACCTCTGTAGTCTTGATTTGAATCAGAGTGAGTGAGTGAGTGAGTGAGTGAGTGAGTGAGTGAGTGAGTGAGTGAGTGAGTGAGTGAGTGTGTGTGTGTGTGTGTGTGTGTGTGAGTGAATAGTGAGTGTGTAGTGAGTGTGTGTGTGTGTGAGAGAGAGAGAGAGAGAGAGAGAGAGAGAGAGAGACTGTGTCTGTGTGAGAATGTATCACTTGCGCCCTCCAGTGGCAGTTTATGTTAAATACCATACTTTTATGAATTCTTAACATTGCTAATCTATTATTAGTTACGTTACATATTGTTAAATTATTTTTTATTACTATACAGAAAGTTAGTTGCTAGAAGCTATCTGGATGACACAAAAATAAATAAACCTAATCATTTCTCTACTAATTTGTAGTTGACATCTTTTGCACACACCAAGAAACCTTTGGTAGGCCTACAGCACTGGTGTATTGCTACATTTTTATCGGTTAAATCGGTTATTATTTTAAGATTAGATCACTTGGAATGGTCTAACTGGCAATGTGTTCATATAAAAGCATCTTCCACAAAATCTTAATGGTCTCAGGATATTTCATATAAAAGCAAAGTCTTGAGAAAATATACAGTACAAGAATCCATCAGTGGCAGAGATGTTAAAACGCTCATCTCCAGAAGCACAGTAAAATCCTCTGTGTTAATGGATCTATTTGTAACTCTGAAAGCCCTGACATGCTGAAAGTGTCAGTGACGTGATCGCCTGCTGCTTTCAACAGTGTCAAGCCCTAAAATGAAGAAACAGATAAGATAGATAGAGAAGTTACTAGAACGTGTGAGGATTTGTCAGCTGATGTTAGTTTTGAAGCAGTGGATCTGAATGTGGCCACACAACATGCAGGGACGATGCAGTCAGATCCTCAGTTATAATTACACTCTGAACCATGTACAAAGGTAATCAAATGGACGGGGTATCTGTTAACCTGACAGAAGCTGCTGGGTCAATATTATGATATCTACTGACAGTAGATTTGACCCTTTAATGCACTTATTAATGGTTCATAATTAACCTTTGTCCCTTACAAACCCTCAAATTCCAACTACAAAGTAGCCCCCCCCCTCCTCCTCAGAGCCTCCTACACATCAAAGCCAGTGGAGGAAACTCTCAAACATATAACACATTGCTGAATGTAAAGGGCCCCCCAATCAACATCTTAGGACTTGATGGCTTAATGATGTGAGAGAATAAACATACTACTGGTTCAGCAGTCAGTATAGAAACTGACTGCAGCCCCAGATGCTTATTGGTGTGGTGGGTGGGGCTACGTTAACATACTAGCATCCCTGGCTGTTGTCTGTGGCCCTCAGGGCCTTGCAGGCAGGGCACGGTGATTAACACTTAAAACAGCCCGAGATATGCTGGCCAACTTCACACGCACGCACAGTAAAGAAGCAGTATACAGTTGGTCGCAGAGGTCGCGGCTGTATGCATCGGTATTTCACAGCAGAGAGAGAAACGGCGAGAACAGTGTGGGACAGATTTGCAACTAATGTGTGAGCGAGCGCGTGGAGGTGTGGTGTATGTACTTTGTCACGTGCGGACACAAACAGTAAATGTTAACACTGGAGCATTTAATGGTTTTACATACAGGAGACCATAATGCCCAGCAGTTCTCCATGCTAACATTTGTCACAAGTGTTGACAGTCGCAGGTTCACCTGTTTGCCATTACGAGTGCACAAGCACTCTAATCACCTCACAAAAACACATTATTTTCCTACACATGATAGATGTTTGCAAAACACTAAGGAGCTAGATGGACAAAGATTAACATGGATTATCTCACCTTTTATCAGTGTAGAACAAACTGCTACAGAAATAACTATTAATACCCTAATTATGGTCTATGTAGGAAAACACCTATAATGTTATGAGAACAAAATAAGCAAGGGCCCCATCACTTAAACAGCCGATCTACAAACTCTATACGTACTCATAGCACCTGATGTTTCACCTCAGGTGTAAATATGTAATAGTTTGTTTCTAATTGACTGATCTCTCTCCCCCCTGCCCCCCTTTCTTTTTTCTATGGCAATAACAAAAACGATGGGACTGATTCTTATTCTCAGCTTCTAGTGCTTCGGCCCATACGCGGCCCTCACATCTAGAGTTCGGGCTGCCACGTGTCACGCCGTCACAGTCAGCATGACACACTCCATATTTGGGTTAAGCTGCATGCAGTGGGAACTTTATGCATGAACTTTAGGTTTATGTATGTCTTTTTTAAATATTGTGTGCCTTTATTGATAGTCACAGTGAAGACGGACAGGAAAGAAGGAGAGAGAGAGAGAAGGGGAGAGCCACCTATAGCAAAGGTGGTCATGAACGGGACCTGAATACTGCCAGGCCAGAGCTCACATGCGGCATGCGCCTGGACCACTATAGGCCAGTGGGTGCCCCATGTATAGTTATGTCTGAGTCATAGTGAACTCTATATGGTTATGTCCTTAGTGACGGGGCAGTGGTTCACCCGCCCAAGAGACAATATGAATATAGGGAGATGATATAAAAACATGCCCGAAATAGGGGCGCAAGACAGAATGTGTTTAAGATGCCATGGCTTGGTCATTTATACTCAATACAAGGTCCAAAGCCCTCCGTTACCCGCAGGGGCCCAGCATTGTGGGTGGCTCCCCGCTGTGAATATGTATCCATCCATGCCACAGAGATGTCTGCGTGACAGAACGGAGGTACAGCATAACGAATGGGCTTGTGGCGAGTCGTAAGACAATCTCGCTCACACTCTCTAACTGCCTGTAGCACAGAAGTGACACATTCATCGGCTATCTGCCAGCGCATTTACAAATGGACCCGTGACGGCTTGGAGACAAAGCTCTGAGACAGGAGAAAGAAAAGGGTGAGAGGGATAGAGGGGGGAGAGACTCTCTCTGTACCCTGCTGAAATCGATACATGCAGTACACACAACTAACAGAGCAACTAACTTTAAATACATTTCTTTAAAGTTATCTTTGCTTGGCCCGGACGGTTAGCTCAACCGCCTGGGCGTGCCCCAGGTTCGACTCCTGATCCCGACGGCCTTTGCCGCGTGTCTTCCCCCCATCTCTCTCCCCATTTCCTGTCAAATTACTTTCAGAAATCTTTCAAGAATCTTTGCTCACATGTGTATAGATCATTTTTAAAGGCAAATGCACAATTATTTGGTATTTGTAATTGCTTGCAAAGTTGCATTGTGAGTGACACAGCTCTGTTTTCTTCATTTTATAAAAAATGATGTTTGTTCCTTTGGAACTGGGATGGAACATTGCCATTGGGTGATGATAAACAGTAAGTCAATAAATAATATAGCTGCAAGCACCAATAACAGGGGCCAAGCAATAAGAAAAAAACTGTGCAATATGCACAATAAGCCATACAACACTGAAGCTGAGAGAAATACGACCTAACCTAATCTCTGTGTAAAACTACCTAAACCTAAGCTTAACCATAACCCTGACCTGACCTCGGGAAAAGTAATTTTGGAGTTTTGGTAATTTTTTACTCGTTGACTGCCTCCTAGTGGTCTGGGGAGGTAGTTAGTTTTCAGTCAGTTCCTTATTTTAAGGAAAAGATTAGCCCAGGTCGTAAACCGGAAGTGAATCCAGACCAATCTGCAGTGCAAAAGGCATCATCAATAGAATTACTCTTAATGCCCATTTCCAACAACATCTTCTCTGCTTCGCTCTCCTAATAAATATCCTCCTCGTTCTCCTTTTCACATCACTCTCCTGTTGACTTCCCTCACTTTCTTGCCTCACTATTCTCTTACACTTTTCTCCACACATCCCAAACTCTTCTCCCTTCTGTCTCCAAAACTGTGGAATGCACTTCCCATTGCAATCCGAGTGAAATAGTAAGAGTGGCGACATGCTTTGATCTCGCCACAAAGCGGGTGCCTATGGGCTATAGTTCCAAACATTGGAACTATCCCATTGAGATAGAATGAGCACTTCCACATTCCATTGTTACAATGGGAGTCAACGCTAGTGTCGCCACTCTCATAATACTATTCCACTCGGATTGCAAACAGAACTGCAGCCTCGCTCCCAATCTTCTGCCGTACTCTGAAAACCCACCTCTTCAGACTCCATCATGGCCCGTAGCACTTGCCCTAGCCCCGACGGCGATGACATTACAGGCGTATGCTAAGTCTCAACTTATGTAACTTAGATAGCATTTTATGCAGACTTAGATAGCATTTTCCATAGACTTATAGCATTTTATGTAGACAGCAATATATAGTATATAATATATGCATAGTTTCATTATAGATATTCCACTGTTACGCCCTTAGCTTATGTATGATTCATGATAACTACTTTTTTATGTATAATATGATGTATTGCCATGCTTTTTGTTCTTGCTTAATATAAGTCGCAATGGATTAAGAGCGTCTGCTAAATGCCTAAATTGTAAATTGTATTACTCTCTGAATTGAATGGCTCCCATTTTGTCACTCACTGACTGTATCCAGACTGTCGCTTGTAGTTGCGGCCGTTTTATGCTCAGAGCCGTCGTCAATTCCTGTTTCTTTTTTATTCTAAATTCTTATTCCACGATTTTGTAACCCATTTTTCACCCCTGTGTCAATTATCTAATGTGATCCTGGGCTCTACACACCGTCCGCCAACCTGGGGGGGCAGTGGACTGGCCTCATGCTTCCTTCTATGCATGAGTAGTCCAAGCTGCTTCTTTTCACCTGACCGGGGGGAGTTTCCCCGGCCGGACGTAGCGCATGGAAGGAACACGTTATTCCGACCAGTTCCTTTCCCCTCCATCAGGCGCCCCGGCTGGCCAGGGGGAGGCAGTTTAGAGACCAGGATTACTGCATGTTTTTTTGTGAGCGTACCTACCCTAGGGGACACGGGGAGAACATGCAAACTCTACACAGAAAGGCCCTTTCGCCAACCCCACCTCGGGTATGGGCACTGATGAGGTTTTTTAGACAGCTGGTGGATGGAAAGTGAAGCTCGGCCGTGGCTTCCATTTTCCCGCGAGGGCAACCTTTTCCGGTAATCTGTCCATCACGGCATTCTTCCATCAACGAGCTGTCCAAAAAGCAGGAAGTGACGTTGGCTCTGAGCAGAAAACGGCCGCGACTTTCAACGACAGTATGGATAGGGTGTCTCTGTCTGTCTGTCTGTCTGTCTGTCTGTCTGTCTGTCTGTCTGTCTGTCTGTCTGTCTGTCTGTCTGTCTGTCTGTCTGTCTGTCTGTCTGTCTGTCTGCCTGCCTGTCTGTCTGTCTGCCTGCCTGTCTCTACAGTCTAATTGAGTTGGTTTGTACTTTGTAGTGGATCTGTGGCTGTGCTGTGCTCTTATATCCAGTTCTATGACTCAGTGACAGAACCACGGCACGATGCGGCTCCCTTCCATTTGTCAGTGGCCTCGTTCAGTGAAACCACACATTTGTCAGTATCTTCCAGCCCTGTTTAAATGCCATCAGGACCCTATGAGATACGCGCACGCATGGTCGCACGCACACGCACACAGTGTGACCTCAGGAATACACATAATAATAAGGATAAACACAAAGCATATTAAGACAGAGGGAGAGTCATTCATTACAACACTGTCATGTTTCTGTGTGTTCTATGTGCATGTTTGTGTCTGCATGTCTACATTCAGCCACGAGGGGTCAGGCTTGAGTTAGATGTGTTTTCTGTAACGCCACATTGTAGGATTTCTTCTGCTTAGTGGCTGGCTGGTTGGCTGGCTGGCTGGCTGGCTGGCTGGCTGGATGGATGGATGAATGGATGGAGGGAGGTATGTAGGGAGGTGGGAATTGAGTGAAATGCCTTTTGTATATTTAAAACACAGTAAAACATCATTTTTGAGCTATCAAGGAAGCTGGAGATTCAGTGTCAAGTCAGACAATCACTCAAATACTCACAAAGATACCAGTGATTTAATTAATTTACGCCATCATGCTTTGCCATTACCCATTACCCTCAGCGCCATAAAATGCTGCATCAGAATGTACACAGTTCAAATATAGATACAGTATATTTATATGCATTAGAATTCAAACAAAAATACTACTTTCAGCTTTGCTAAATCGCATGTACAACACACACTTTGCAAATAACTCTTTTAAAAATATTGTACAGATCTGACAGTACATTCACGCAGTCTTTAAAATGACTGCTAAATTACCCAGCTGGTGTAAGGAAATAACTGTAGTCCTTTAGTGTTGGAAAAGATACTCAAAAATGGTAATATATTACCTATAGTTACTTAAAACAAAGTAATACTATTACTTTACATATTACTCCCTGACAAAATTACTTACTGTACTTTTTTTTCTTCTCACCCCCAGTAATTGTATCTTTTGTCACCAAAAGTCTTACTTTGCATTTTCATCGCGGTCTGACTCGAGTCTCACTCTATTGTTTTCCGGACGGTTTTAGGCCAACCCTTCCGAATCCGATACTTCACACGTACAGACAAGTGCGCATCGTTTCCGTATCCGCTCTAGAGTCTAGATCTAGACCAGATCAGCAGCCTGCAAAGCAACTTGATCCCATAATACCATTAATAAACACTCAAGCCCACATAGTACCACAAAATAGTAACAAGTTACTTTTGGAAAATAGTAACTGTAATATTATTACTAAAAATGTTTAGTTACTTTCCAACACTGGAAGTAACTGTAGTGATTATAAGTAAGAGTGTTGCAGGGTATGTATATGAATGTTAAAAACTATAAAAACTGAAATATACTTTGAAAAGAATACAACAATATGACTTATTTACAAAATGTTTGATAAAAACACAAAATAGGGAATTCACACTATAATGTGCACATTATTGCTTGTCCCCCATGAAGAAATGATTATGAAGAATATAATAAAATCGTTAATTTCTTTCATATATTAATGCTTAATACACTCACACACCTCATCTCTCTTAAACACAGCCATCAATATCTATTAACCTGCTACCTTTCTTGTTTTATTTAAATATCTTTCTGTCATGTTATAGAAGAAAAAGTATAGGTATTTGTGTGTCTATCTGGCATCAAGTCTTGAGCACAAGAACCCTAGTGTCCCTATTCTGGTCATATAACAGGCAAACATTCAACAAACAGGTGAACATTTGGTGAAAATAGGCAAAACAATAGCAGATCTACAAGTGTGCAATGCATCCCACTGAAATACAATGTGAGCTTGTAGATCGGTAATTTTGACGTACAACTAAATATATAAGGTGGTTAAAACATAATGTATCAGAGACTACATGATTGTAGTCTCTGGTCTCTGGAACCATGTCAGCACTGCTCGCTAAGGATCAAATCAAATGTTTGTTCAGCAATGTTTCAGCACCCAAAACTGACCTAAACCTGAGGGCAAGGCAACTTGACCCAACTTCTGGGTCCACATCATGAATGCTATCAAAAACATGTAGGAATAAGGGGATGCATGGAAGGGCGACTGAAAAGAGTTGCCCCTGCAACAGACACGGAGCCTCTCTATCATTATTACTCCATCATTTGACTGTGTAGTGCGCCGAAAAATAGCATTGTGAGCTTGTAAATCAGCAAATTTTCAGTACACAACACCGGCACGCAAAACAAAGCATAAATCAGGCTTAAGGTACGGAGGAGGAGCTGTCGAAATCCAGCGAGCCATTCTCCAGCGTCCCGTAGCCATTCATCTTCCTCAGCTTGAGCTGGTCCACCTGCGCCAGGCCCTGGGTCTCGGGGATCGCCTCCTTCTTGGCAAACATGCGACTGATCTCCACAAACGTCTTGTTCTTGGTTTCGGGGATGACGAGGTGGACATAGACGGCCACGCTAAAGCACACGATGGCAAACACCAGGTAGCAGTATGCGCCTGCTGATCTCTGCAGAGATGAAGGGATAGGCGGGTGGTTGAATGGATGGACGGATGGATGGATGGAGACAGACATATGGGTAAGTTGGTGTGTAAGTTAGTAGGCTACATAGTCTACATAAAGTATGTATAGAAGATGGGAATAGGGATTTAGGTATGCACAGATGGATGGACGGATAGGTATGGTGTATGAGTGGATGGATCATCGGAAGTGGAAGAAAGGTTGAAGGTTTACTCCGGCAGCTTTGCAGTGGTCAATGAAATCCAACACAGCGTCATGAGTCAGGGGGAATTAGTCCATGCAAGGCAAAGAAAGCTCAAAGCAGATGCCACGTTAGTGTAAGTGAAGAAAGAAGCAGCAAAATGACCCGAAAGGGATGACAGTTGTTGAAGTAAGTCATGGTGGAACAACAGACATGTGACGACCAGTGTGTTGTACCGGTCTCTTATGGTGTGTCTGTCGGTGCTCTCTCAATCTCACAATTTACTGGACCAATCAGAGCCAGTGAGAGCATGTTTTAAGCACACTGATACTAGGCCATGGTATTAACCCCCCAAAAAGTTTCCACATAGTCGGGCTAATTTGTATATTTTTGGAAGTATTTGTATAAGACGGAATCTTAGATGACCCTATGGGATTTTCGACAGAGAAAATAACTGACCGAGGGCAAGGGATAGGGGCCTCTAGCGAAAGTGATGTCAGCAGACTTCAGCTCTCTATAATAGTGAACCATTTTACTACTATTATTAATGTTTATGGCAATAGCTGCTATAAAAAGGCCTGCACTGCTTTGAAGGCAATAGTCATGTCAACGCAGGGCAAGGACAATATAAGACATATATTTTGTCCCGTAAATGACTAGTAAACTCATCGAGTTTGTGTACCAGTCAGATACACAGTGGAATCATGAGCTTTGAATGAACTCTAACAAATTGATTAAATGAACGCAGAGGATTTTACTGTGTAATGCTAAAGGTTCCTTCCAGATGTTTTTTTTTATATTATTAAACCAGCTCAGTGGCCTTGTAGTCTGAGTGTCCGCCTTGAGACTGGGAGGATGGTGTTCACTCCCAATCCCAAAGACTATAAAAATGGTACTCAATGCCTTCCCTAATTGCTACTCGGTATCTATCAAGGGTTGGGGTAAGCCCCTGTGACATAGTGCCCTAGAATCATACTAGGCCTACATAGCGTCACCTGGATATAGAAACAGAAGAACTGTTGGGTTTCCAAGGCTACTTACTTTACTTACTATTACTATTTTAGCAAAGACGCCATAGCACTGCAAGGTGACAGGACGGAAGCATTGGTCAAGTATGACGTGCAGCATCGCATACAATGCCACAGAAACTAAAGGAATGTTGCTCATGCAGGTCTCTCACAGCTAATAATGATAGCATAGAGACACATATGAGAGTTGAGTTCTCACCTGTAGGAAAGGAAACACGAAGCCAACAGCGAAGTTGGACATCCAGTTGAGTGACCCTCCTACGGTGTAGGCTGCCGGTCGGTGGGACTGTTTGAACAGCTCTGCAGTGATTAGGAAGGGAACGCCCGCTGGAAGAGAAACAAACAGTTAATAGTAACACGCCACACGTTTGCACGCACGTTGCACTAACTAACTATAAATAAGCCACACATTATGTTAAACCCAATAATCCTACGGAGGCACAGAACCCATGGCACTATTAGTTATCTTCCATGGGCTTGGGTGGAGGAATATAATTTTTCCGGAGAGCTTATGGCTGCAATTCATTACTCTATATTATACTGATTTGATTATTCATTCTCAGCGGCAGCATTTATCATGTTTTTGGACCAATGAGGTGCGAGAAACGGCTAATTAGGTAACGGCTCCTCAAGCATACATAACCAATTGGGTGAAGGCAGAGCAGCGCGTGGACAGAAGAGTCATACATCATAGAGTGCATATTATTACAGGAATATATCTGATATTTGTCTCTCTTATAGAGGATGTATAACCAAATCATCGGGATGTCTGGGTGTGTATAATCAGACAATAGATTAACTGGCTGCCTTTAATCACTTTCATCCTGAGTCCCTATTTATTGTCAAAATCTTAAAACAATTTGAATGTATTCAAAGAATGTCATCAAATTGAAAAACCAATAGCATCACTTCATGCTATGCTGCCAGCTTGTACATCTGCTATTTTTGAAAAGATTGAAAAAGATAATCTTGAAAGAAGTACTGGTTTAGAAGGCATTCGTACAATCAGTCTCGGGTCTAAATGGATTTTAACTGGCTAAAGGAGAACACACACACACACACACACACACACACAGAGCTGCTATCCTATAAATATCTTGAAACATTCAAATGTAATTTAAGAAATATCCCATGTATCATCTCCAGAGGGCGCCATTTCATTACATAAAACCAGTGTGTACATCAGCACACCAGTCCAATGTCTTGGCTGGAAACCCTTTCACTCTGTCACACAAGTTCATACATGAATCTGATTATGCAATATGTGCTTATAGTTTGTCTTGGTTTGTTTCCTCAGGTCTAGCTTGATTTAATCAATATCAAGAACATGTCAGCCAAGGAAATATAATGATAATATACACACATGCTGTGAAACAGAAAAAGCAATGTCAAACAAACAGTGGAAGAAATGATTCATGCAATCTGTATAAGCAAAATATTATGTAATAAAAAAACGTTTGTAAAGGCCCAAAGAATCCCATGCAGCGATCTGGAAAAGAGCGACCCACCTGGTCCGATGCAGAAGCCAGCGATGATTCCCACAACACAGCCCACACTGATGTAGCGCATGAAAGACAGCCGAGTCTGCATAGGGAAGCACGCACGCACGCACACACGCGCACGCACGCACGCACACACACACACACACACACACACACACACACACACACACACACACACACACACACCATGTTGGGACCTTACACACAATGTTCAAACTGCAAAGGTCAACGGGCTATTTCACTCATATGGGTCCATTTTGTTACATTTGTAGCCTACGCTCTAATTAATTGAACACTCGATTGAACACTCAATACCCCAAAGACACCCCAAAACAAAAACACCCCAAGAAGACCGGTTTCTCACCCTTGCTTCACTGATAGGAACCATACTTGGCATTTTTCCAGAAACGTACAGGCAAGATTTGCACACCAGTACCACAGACAATGTTGCAGGACCCACACACAGCAGGTCGCACACACACACACACACACACGCGAGCGCACACACACACACACACACACACACACACACACACCTGTAGAAGGAGTGCCAGTGTGATCCCAGCACAGCAGACTCCCATCATGCTGAAACCTCCGATCATAAGAGGCCTCCTGCCTAACTTCTCTATGGTAAAACACTGCAGGGGGAGGAGAAAGAGAGAGAGAGAGAGAGAGAGAGAGAGATGAGTTAGAGCTTTCACACATCAAAATAACCACTCAACTCAAGACAGCAGAGATCGAGTACATTTCCCATTCACTTGTCCGGGAACAAAAGTCACTACTTGTCCGGAGCATAAGCACACAAATACATTTTAAATCAACTAATTGTAAGTTGGTTTTACTTGTAAATACATGTTAATAGCATGTTAAATGCACAGCCATAGATCCACACATGGTTTGCAGACTGACCCCATTGGCATTTAAATACCCAATAATTAATTCCTCAGACCTGGAGTCGTTTTGGGAACTAGTTTCATATTCATTTTAAAGCATACCGACATTGTGTGCAGTCATGTAGTCCATTCAATCTTCTAAGTGTCCCTTTAATGTAAAGCCCTGTAAAGGATTGTAAACTTACCCCAATTAGTCCTGCAACGATTTCTATGGCTCCAGTCCCCACTGTGGTATACTGGATCTCTGGTACTGGGATACCCGCATTTGCAAAGATGTCATTGGTATAAAACCATATCTAAAGTAAAAAAATAAATAATAATAAAATGAATTACACCAACATGTGAACTGAGCAGTGCAGAGAGAGAGAGAGAGAGAGAGAGAGAGAGAGAGAGAGGTTGAGTTTTTAATTAATTAAAAACT
>OOFJ01020598.1:0-14953 GCA_900323375.1 Benthosema glaciale | reverse complement strand
CCTATACTAGGCATATACCATTATACGGTAATTCCTTGGTATAATGTGATACGATATTAATTTAACTGCTATCATTGTAATCTTGAGCTAAATGCTAAATACATTGTGTGCCATCCACAGGGTGCCACTGGTAACGATGGACCCCCTGGCCGCCCTGGTGTTGCTGGATTCAAGGTAATCACAATCAACTCGTCGGAATCAACTTTATTGTCACACCTTTTAGAAATTAAGGCTAAAAAGCAATTTTGTTAATCTTTGTTACGCCCCCTCCACACACACACACACACACACACACACACACACACACACACACCTACAGGGAGACCGTGGTGAGCAAGGTTCCGCCGGAGCCTTGGGAATGGCTGGTGCCCCTGGACCCGCAGGACCTACCGGAGGTGCTGGCAGACCCGGAAACCGTGGAGAGGCTGTGAGTACCGACACCAAAAAGAACCTGAAATTATCCATAACTCTTTCGTTTTATGTGAGTGTTATTCATCCACTGATCAACTGATCCTTCTACCAGGGCCCAAGTGGACAGGCCGGAGCTGCTGGAGCCGCTGGTGCTAGAGGTGGACCTGTAAGTACCGCCACATACAAGAAGCATGCAATACCTATCTATCCCTAGAACGCTAAACACAGGTGATTTTCACCCGGACAGTTATATTGTTGTAATTTTCATAATGTCGCTGATGTCCGAGGTGGGTGGGTCTTTCTGTACCTTCATGTCATGATGCTCAGTGACATCATAGAAGGTAGGTTTGTTGTGTCATCCAGTTTGGTCCTGTGTCTGAGCACACCGTGTGTGTGTCTGTGTGTGTTTGTGTTCTGTAGGGACCCGCTGGACCTCGTGGTGAGAAGGGAGGTGCTGGAGAGAAGGGAGAGAGAGGCATGAAGGGTCTTCGTGGACATGGTGGCCTCCAGGGAATGCCTGGACCTTCTGTGAGTGACTGCTTGTATTTATACACTGCATTTTATTTATGGGTATAATATCTGCGTCGTAACCCCCCCCCCTCCCCCCAACACATCCCAGTCAGAAAATATAACCCGACACCGCAACACTCAAATATCAGAAATGTTCCAAATTGAAGAGAGAAAATAAGAACATGTGTTCCAATTAATTTAGTCATAACTCACAAATACGTTTTATCAATATTAATAATATCAATATTTATAAAACCCCAAAGTCAGAATGAACCACTTTCACATTGATTGATTGATTGATTGATTGATTGATTGATTGATTGATTGATTGATTGATTGATTGATTGATTCACAGTTCAACAGTACAGGTCAATACAAAATTTTCTACGAGGATGAAACCAGAAACAGCACTTTAAGACTTGTTTACATCAGGGTCCTCCATTTTCAATTCATCAGAACATTCACTTTCAAATGATTTCAATAGCCTATACGGCAATGCAATCAATCTTTTGTTAATGCACTGCAATGTCTCGCTCTCCTCACAGGGAGCTTCTGGTGACTCTGGACCTAATGGCCCCGCCGGACCCGCTGGACCTAGAGTGAGTAGAAAAACGCCTCTCAATTACAGTTACACCCACGTTGTCAGTCACAAGCCCATGATGATGATCAGAGGTCATCGCCATGTTGTCTTGTGGTGGTGCCACGGACATAGCACAACATGAGTGGATTATAATATTACCGGAAACACAAAAATAGATAACCCTCAATGACCACAACAGGTCTGTAACTCTGAGAGTGTACAAATGGAACCAAAGGGACCATTTGGTTACATTTGTACACTCTCAGAGATAAGGGTGTCATTGCAAATAAAACATTTGAGAACCACTAGTACTAGTGCACTCCTAATGTGCCACCGTGTCATAGTAAAACGTGTCATACGTATTCTGAAGAAAACTGGACACTACATTCAGTAATAAGATCTTATGATCAAAATGAGAACATTATAATGGTGTGTAAAAAAAGAAAATCTCAAATTTGCCAAAACCAGGTCTTGCCACGGACACGTTGATGAGCCCTGGCTGTTTATGCTATGAGACACGTTAGCCTTGATGATGAGACTAGATGAGATGAGATGATGAGACTGTTTCTGCCTCCATCTTCTCCTGTGTAGGGCCCTGCTGGACCCCACGGCCCCGTCGGTAAGGACGGTAGAGCTGGTTCTCATGGAACTATTGGTGCTCCTGGTGCCCGTGGACCCAATGGATACGTTGGACCCGCTGTGAGTATACTTCTACGTTTTTTTCTAAAGTCTTTACACACAGGATAATACGGAAAACTATATGGAATGAACTTCCCATTGAAATCAGAACTGCAGACTCACTCCCAATCTTACGCCGTAGTCTGAACACTCACCTCTTCAGACTATCTGAGCCCGTAGCACTTGCCCTAGCCTCGACAACCATACAGGCGTATGCAAAGGCTGAACTTATGTAATTTAAATAGCATATTATGTAGACATAGCACTCTATAGCGTATACTCATACAAACGTAGTTTCATTGTACAGATATACTACTGTTAGACAGATGTTATTGTAACAACAGACACCTTTAAACCTGCCGTGTGCCTGACCCTCAGGGTCCTCCCGGATCTCCCGGTCTTCCCGGACCCGCTGGCCCTGCTGGTGGCGGATATGACGTCTCCGGCGGATACGACGAGTACAGGGCCGACCAGCCCGCCCTGAGAGCCAAGGACTACGAGGTGGACGCCACCATCAAGTCCCTCAACTCCCAGATCGAGAACCTGCTCACCCCCGAGGGATCCAGAAAGAACCCCGCCCGCACCTGCCGTGACATCAAGCTCGGCCACCCAGAGTGGAGCAGCGGTAAGCGAAAGGGAGCATGCCGTCGTTTTTGTGGAGCTCTTGTTTGAGTATAGCCCACATCTATTGAAATCCAGCACTTACAAATGTATTCATTTGTACCAAAAACTGATTTCCCTGTCCCCTCTGTCTTCTCTGTAGGAATGTACTGGATCGACCCCAACCAGGGCTGCAGCTCTGACGCCATCAAGGTCTTCTGCAACTTCGACACCCGCGAGACTTGCATCTCTGCACAGCCCGGAAGCATTGCTCAGAAGAACTGGTACAGAACCACTCAGGCCAAGAAGCACGTCTGGTTCGGAGAGACCATCAATGGCGGCACTGAGGTGAGACCCCACCCCACACACACACACACACACACAGGAAGCAGGTTGATTGGCTGATCTCTTAACAGTGCTTTCACTGATTGGCTAGTTGACACCGAGTTGACATTCTTTAATCGCTAAATACTAGGGCTGAGGTCTCCCGAACCGATTCTTATCATTTGATTTTGATACAGATTATTCCGCATCCAATATTCATATTTTTATATAGAACATTTGTGCCATATCACAATAGTGCAATATCCCAAATCACAGATCATATCCAGTCAAATATCATGACATGGATATGATACTGATGGTCCGATGACGTTTTTTTTTGTGCTCCCGATCACACGATCGAATCGGTTCAAACCTACTAAATACATCACCATATACCTACATTTCCTCTCCTGTTCATTGGACAAACGTAGTTGTACTTGTATTATACAAGTACAACTATACATATTAAATATTATATATAATATCATTAATATTGAGCTTCTCTGCCCGCCCTCCCCCACCCCGCAGTTCGCCTACAACGACGAGACTCTGAGCACCCAGAGCATGGCCACGCAGCTGGCCTTCATGCGCCTGCTGTCCAACCAGGCCAGCCAGAACATCACGTACCACTGCAAGAACAGCGTGGCGTACATGGACGACGAGAGCGGCAACCTGAAGAAGGCCGTGCTGCTCCAGGGCTCCAACGACGTGGAGCTGAGAGCCGAGGGCAACAGCCGCTTCACCTTCTCCGTGCTGGAGGATGGCTGCACTGTGAGTACACTGTGGAACCAACCAACGACTGTGGTGCATGGCTTTTGGTTTTAGATAGTGTATCTTTGCTGCTGTTTGGGAAGAAACCACCTAACTCCAAAAAAGTTCATTTTTTTTCCTGAAAAATAAACATTTCTCAGGAAATGAAAAAAAAAAACTATATTTTGAAGACAACGCAATGCTGCCTCATCAAAGTTGGTGTTGTGACTTTATATATTGTCAATTACTTCCATGAGACTGGGAGAGGTGGTGGTAAACAACACACAGATTGTGTGTAAAAAAAAAAGGAACCCTCCCAACAGCAACAGTTAGATAGCGATAGAGATCAATAGAGATAGCGCACATGAATTAATAGTAATAAATACTTGCCATTTTTTTAACTGTAGTCTTTGGGCTTATATATATATTAAAAAAACACTTCATAAGCACTGTATAAGAACTCAAACACTTACAATAACAAAATAACACTTAAAACAAAGCAAGCTTTAGCATTTACACAGTATGGCGGTCCCACACTGCAATGTGTGTCAAGTCTCTGGTGAGCTGCTCATAGAGCCTAGTATGTCTATCATCACTTGTATCTGTAGAGCCAATCACATATATAAGTTGAACGTTGCCATCTTAATTTAATTTGTAAGATTAGAATGAATTGTTAGATATTTAAAATCAGAAACCACATTCAGCTTTTCTCCTGCAGCACAGAAATTGGGTGTGAGATGGGGGGGAAAAAACTGTATATTATTTATTAGTATACATGTATAGTATGATGATTTGACAGGCTACAGTGCGCTACTGTGGAAAACAAAATGTCTTCCTTTCCCTCTTACAGAGACACACTGGTGAATGGAGCAAGACAGTCATTGAGTACAGAACGAATAAACCATCTCGCCTGCCCATCCTGGACATTGCACCTTTGGACATTGGAGGCGCTGATCAGGAGTTTGGTTTGGACATTGGCCCAGTCTGTTTCAAATAAATAGACTCATGATAAATTAACACCAAAAAAAAAAGAGAGAAAGAAAGAAAAAAACAAAATCTCCCCTGCCCCTTCTTTCCGTGTTGTTTTTTGTACTGAATGCTGATCTCTCTCTCTCTGCACATCCACTTGCTTAAGCTGGGCAACTATCGGAAAGGACTGAAAGGACTGAATGGAACGTTTGTGCAATGCAAATTAATACAGCCACCCAAAGGGACGCGGGATAACACCTTGTTGGGACAACATGTCATCTTTTGTAAAAAATAAAAGAAGTGTAATAAAAACGCTGAAAGTATGCATCACTTTGTGGTCTTTGTATATCTTCCAAAGAGGAGGTTTAAAACCACAATTTCCACGAAAACAAAAGGTTTAAACTACCTCATGCCTGTACTAAGAAAATACTATCGACATAACATGGGTCCACAACCGACATGTTATGAATGCTAAGGCTTCAAGATATTGCCCTGTATCAGAAGGTTCTTTTTAAGCCTAAGTTACACTTTATGTTGCATGACAGCGGTGTTCTCTTGAAATATGTTCATTTTCGGCGAGCAGCACGTTCATGCGACGCAGACTAACTTAGGCTTTACTTGAAGCAGAAAATCTTTGGTGCTAATATGCAGCTGTGGAGGAAACCACTTGTATTGATTTGTATTGACTTTTGGAGAGTCGTGCACAGGTCCCCCCCGATGATCCCCCATTTCAAGCAGGTGGACATGTTCCCGATGTCTGTCGGTTTTTGTTTTGTTTCGTTTTTTTTTTTTTTGGTTTGTTTTGTTTGTCTTGAAGGTTTTCTCTCTGTTCAGGCTTTTTGCTCTTCAAGTTCCACATCCAGTGTTCATACTGACAGCACATATTTCATCCAATTCTGAATGGATTCTCTTCTCTTTTTCGCGTCTCTCTCTCTCTCTCTCTCTCTCTCTCTCTCTCTCTCTCTCTCTCTCTCTCTTACTCTCTCTCTCACGCTCTCTCCCTCCCTCTCAAAAAAGGCAACACCTGGACACCACAAAGTTTATTGTAACTATTTTGTATATGTGAGATGTTTAAATAAATTGTGAAAAGTTTCTGAAATAAAGCATGTCCAATGTTCCAAAACACACCATTTAGTGACTTAAGTGCTTTCCTGTTTGGATTACAGCATTAATTCAGGTTAGAGTTGATCAAGTCACCATCTTTTGGTTATTGTCTATGGTTTAGCAAATGGTTTAACATATCTTTTGACTGGAACATCTATTGTTGAAAGCACATCCATATTTCAATTTCAATTCCTTTTTTTTTCTTTCTCTTGAGAAGTACATCAAATAATAATGTACAGTACAATTCTGTTTACACTGTCCATGCCAATGTCTGATTACTAACTTCCAATGTTTCTTGTAAATATGTGTCCTTGTTTTGCTTTCCTTGCATAATACAGCTTTTGCATCCAAATAAATTGGTGTGATTTGGATCAAGGCTTGAAGTGCAGTGATGCATGCACCTACACTGGGAAATCACACAAACATGGTATTACAGAACTTAGTAAACGTTACAGAAACTTTTTAGATATTAACCGAGTTAGGTGATTTGAGTTAGGTGTTATGAGTTAGGTGCTTTGAGTTAAGTGATCTAGCTGACACTGACCGTGATACCGACATTGCACTGACCATGATACTGATGTGATACTGACGTGATACTGACCATGATACTGACATGATACTAACCATGATACTTACCATAATACTAACCATGATACTGACCATGATGACACTGCCGTGATACTGACCATGATGATACTGACCATGATACTGACATGATACTAACCATGATACTGACCATAATTAATCATGTTTGATGTCCCTATAGGTGCATGGGGGCATGCAGCTTTGATTCTCAAAGGGAATATGTTCCACAACTTCATGGTGGCTGCATAGCAAAGGCACTGTTACCTGTCCTTACAGTCTTCTTCATGTACAGCTGACTGTCAGATCTGAGTGACCTGATGCTGTGAGTTCCACAATATCAGGAGGTGCAAGACCGTAACAGGCTTTGAACACAAACATGTCATGCCACTCACTCTATGCTTGACTGGTTACCAGTGGAAAGAGACTATAGAGACTGGGTGCGACACATAGTCCCTGGTGTGGCTATTCTGAATTTCAGAATGACAGACCTGTGAACAGTGTTCATTCCAACTTTGGAGACTCTACTTTGACTCTAAAACTTCTCACCAAGTGCATACCGGTAATTGTTATGATGTTTTACATATTAAATCCCAGCTTTATAGGCATTTTAGGCAATGGACGCCATCTTGAAATTAATGCTTATCCAGAAGTATTTTTTCCCACATGTTTAGTACGTTATTTAGCATACCCAATCAAATTAATTAAAAAAAAGAAAATCTATTTTGTTTTTTGAAAGCATTATGCCCATACCTGAAAATGGGATTGACTTTCAAAATTGTAAATGCAGCTTTGCCCTCTATGCCCTCAGTGCCCCCAGTACCTGTCTAACTACCTAAAAAAAGGGAGCGACAGAGGGATCGAGAACAACGATCTGGTAACACCCACTTTAAAAAAAAAACATCTGCAAATTATCCTTCTACAACACAGCCACCCACACGTGGAATGCCCTGACTCCCTCCCTAAAAAAATTCAGATCACTTACATCTTTTAAAACAGGCCTGAAAATGCACCTTTACATATAACATGATACTAATATGATTGTGTGACGGCCCTGCCCCCTCTGCCTCACTGTAGGCTAGCCAGCAGCCTGGGTGATTGGGGTGTGGTTTGGGAGAGTATATAAAGGCATCTCCTCCCATCCTCTCTAGCTAGCTGTCTTTCCTTCCTTTGTTTGAGCAGTTGCACACCTTTTACAACACTCGCACACAGCACACTCCGTACAGCCACACACTGCATACAAGACTGATTACTGACATTCTCACATCTCATACCAGTTTATTTTGATTGCCTAATTTATTTAATTTATAATAATAAATAATATACATTTTAAAGGTTTGCCTTGTGTGTGGACTCCCTTCTTTTGCCATGTTAACCCTAGAACATGACAATTGACATCAAAGTACTGATAGGTTGCTCTGGTCAAATGGCCAATAATATTGTGTGACAATATGATGTACCGGTAATCATACAATGACATCACAACCATGTGATTGTTCTTTATAAAGACTTGTCCCATACACTAAACATCAGTTAGCGACTGAAACAAGGAAATTGAGCTGCAATCATCCTAATGAGTTCATTTGTAAAGTAGTTAACATTCATTGACGGTGGAGCTTCTTTGTGAAATGTTTCATTGGACGATACATCTGGAAGGAGAACATAGGAGGCACCAGGCTGCTGTGGTGGTCGGACACGAGATCTACTGCTTTGTAGGAGGCCAAAACCAGATAGCAAGAAATCCAATGGAAGTACATGTCTTAAACACAGTGTCTTTATGCTGGAGGAAGTTGACCCCAGTGACGCCTGTAACAGAAGAACATCAACTTGAGGTTCCCTTCGGGCGCTACGGCCACACAACTGTGCTGATAGAATATACTGTCTACCTCTGGGGAGGTTATCCTTACTGCAATGTGCTTCATGTCTTTGATGTTGACGCCCACAGATGGTTCAAACCACAGGTTTCTGGGACTGTTCCAGAGAAGAGGATGAACCACTCAGCCTGTGTCTTGGGGAAGGTCATGTATATTCAGGGAGGATGGATCAGGAATGAATGGACTAACAACATTTACAAGTTGGACACCAGCACAATGGTCTGGACTTTAATTAACACCAGAGGAAGTTCATCTCCTGCTTCATCACGGCACTCTGCCACCATCATTGGGACAAAGATCTTTGTATTTGGGGGGGTTGGGGAATGGTATCGGTACTACAACACCATCAGAGTGTTTGACACAGAGACCAACCACTGGATAAACACAGATTCTACACAGATTACCCCAGAGGAACGCTGTGAGCATTCAGCCTTTACCTACAATGGACAGCTGTACATATTTGGTGGTAAAGGCAGCAAGGGAAACCTCAATGATCTGTGGGAATTCAGTCCAGAGACCTTCTACTGGAAGGAGGTTGAGCCCAATGGGAAAGGCCCGGGTCCAGTGAACTGTATGTGCTATTGCATGATGGGAGATTGTATCATCCTCTTTGGAGCAGAAAACAGACCAGGTGACCTGTATGTCTTAGACTTCAGTCCTAGCCTGAAGATATTATGTAAGCTATCAGCTATTCAGTATCGTCTGGATCAGTCTGGACTCCCACACAACATCGGGTGGGAACTGGCAGCCATGAGTACTCAAAAGGTTCCCCTTCCATGACCTTTTCCAAATATATTCGATTCAAATCATCTCTGTTTTTTTTGTTCTTTCATCTGAAATATTTTGTAAATATGAATTTAGGCATACCATCTCTGCCTTTGTTTTCGTTCAAATTGACCCCTGTCACCCTTCCTACAGGACATTGTTCAAGTAGTTGATATTTAAAATATCATGCGGGTAGAAGGTCCCAAAGCGTCTCCAAGGGAGACGGTAGCCAATAAAACATTGAGTGCCAACTTGCGCATTGCACACAAGTAGGCCAAGTTCCGACCCTGCGGAAACCCTCACAGACAGGGTGTTAGTGGATTATGAGGAGGGTCCGGTCTCCTTTTATGATGCTCCAGAGTTCATCTGTACTCTTTCACTGGCTGGTCCTTCACTGAGAAACTCTTTCCATTCTTCAATCCATGTCTTAATGCTGGTGGTAGAAACTCTGCTCCTCTGATCATCTCTCTTGTAAAGCAGGGGGACTGGTGGCTGGGCGGCAATGCGGCTGATATCGTCATCTCGTGTCAGAGTTGCGACATTGAGGGGTCAGATACTGAGCGCTCGAACGCTGTTCATGCAGCCTGGAGAGTGACAAAGTGAAGTTTTAAATACGAGGTTTTCAACGAGGGAGGCGCAAATAAGAGATATTTTAAGCATGTGTGCAATGTGACAACTGTTTAAAAGTATTGTACAGTAACGACTAAAGTCTCTTTAATGTTTATATTGTACTATTACTACAAAACAATCTAAAATAAAGCCATTTAATATCATTAAAGCTGGACTGTTACCTGAGTCCAATGCATTTCTGCCTACTTCTGGTCCAGGAGTTGTCCTCATTCTCAATAGAAGTCTATGTAGAAGATATTAGTTAACTATATGTAACTATTCGTTGTACTCCACATAATACAACAAAGTAGCCTATCAGTATAACTTGACTTAAGTGCATTATAGCGTTTAATTACAGATTTTTGGCCTATCAAGTGTGTTTAATGTGTTTCTTTCTGTTCCTAGAAGCTCAACTACACAACAAAACAAACTGTATCCTCCCAAGATAATTAAACACCAGAAACATGGCATTCAGATATATCGATAGATAGGCACTTTACATAGATTGTACATTACATTCACCCATCCATACAGGTGAACTATATAGGCTACTAGCCTAGGGCTTAAGAAGGGCTCAAGAAGTGTTTAAGAATTCATATAGGGGGCTGCTGGAATGATTTTAGTAAGAAACACTTCTGATACCAAATTGTTACAAAATATGTAAAAACAGTATAGTTATCATTGATAACCAGTGTTGGGCAGTAACGAATTACATATTACTGTAATATTATTACTTTTTTCCAGTAAAAGTAAAGTAACGATATATCCCCCGCCAAAATGGTAATATTGTAATGTTACTCTGCCAAAAAACGCCTTAGTTACAAGTTACTTTTTAATGAAAGAAATACAATATTTAAAGTGTTTTTATTTTTTTTAATTTTTGTTGTAGAGGGCAAGTGTAACGTTTTAAGGCATATTTGTCTTATTAGTCAGGGTTCACTGCAGTTCAGATTGTTGATTGTTGAGTTCCAAACGTTGAATATGCAGCAGAAAAGTCTGATCCAAGACTGTTCAATATTTATGTTTTATATTTTGTTTTTTGTTGTACAAGGAGTTGGCTAAACAGATTGTGTTCTTTTGTGGGTGGAATGGGGCCCGGTTGAAAAGTAACATAAAAGTAATAAGTAAAGTAATATTTATTACTTTTTCTAAGTGGTAATAAGTAAAGTAAAGATATTACTCTCCTAAGTAACATTGCCCAACACTGTATATAACTAAAACTAAATTAATATAACTAAACTATAACTATATACTGACTATCATGTATCATGAATATCATCACAATGCGAAGTTACTAGTGAGACTTGATCAACTCGATAGTACGTGAAATGTTTCACAATCCGATTTGTTTCACAGTCACACGCAGGTGGCTGTGTTATTGTGAGTCAATACCGCCCCCATCTGGCGGAGTCAGGTTATATACCCACCCAGTCAGGTTATACCCACCAAGTTTGTGTAGTATGGATATGGCATAAAGTGAATGTCTCTTATATCAAACAATATAAATATATGTGTAACATAGTTAAATAGGTTGTAGTTAAATGGGCAAACTACGCCATCTGCTGTTCAACATGCCTGTACCAGGCTTCATATTAGCAAGAAATCCTCAGTGTGCTGGAGGATTCTCATGAGACAGGTAGTGTGTGTATGTCTGTGGACAAAACGAATTATAAACATTGTGAAAAGCACTTCAAAGTTAATCTGGGTTACATGGTCTGAAAGCTAACTATATTACACTAACTCTGTCACGTTTTTGTTGGGTCAAACATTAACTTTGTGTACGTTTTATTACTTGTAAAAAACGTCCCCAGTAGGCCTACAAGTAGCTGACATGTTGTATTGTTGTCCTCCCAGACAGACCGTGCTATGTCCACACATACTGACATACTGTACTGTCTCCTGGTCCCATTTTCTGTTTAATTCAGGTATGTATGTAGATAATTTCATGTTTGTGCAATTCATGTAATTTGATAAATAAGCTAAAATAATATAAAAACGGTACAGTTCATGGTGATAAAAATATACTAATGTATTTTACATGTTCTGTATTTTATAGAACAGATTTGTTTTATTAATGTAATGTAACTGTATAAAATCCACTATACGATCACTATGTAGAGTATACTAGTAGGCTAGCCCTCAGTGTGCTGGAGGATTCTCATGAGACAGACCATGTGCTATGTCCACAGTCTATGGTCCACACATATTGACATACTGTACACTGTCTCCTGGTCCCATTTTCTGTTGAATGCAGAATAAACCCTCTGAGCTGGTACCACCACCTGAGTTCCAGAGTGTGATTTATGCAGAGAAGAAGAAGACATACATCGGTCACATATGTACAGGTCTATAATGTAGTTATTTGTTGAAACATGATGATGACATGCTGTACACACGGAACAACGGTACCGTCTTATACCGTACTACATGAGGCTAATTGATGTGTAATGGCATTCAGTCAAAGTTGTAATGTGCTGCCAACTCCACCTGGTGGTGGTATAGCGTTTTACAGTGCCTCTAGTTCACATGCTGTTGAAGCAAGTGTTGGAATGCAGGTGTATAGGCCTACTGTATAACTTTGCATGTTTAACTATCATTGAATAGAAATTTAACTATTCATTGTACTCCACACAACAGAGTAGCCTATAGTATTTTCAGGCTATCAAGTCTTCCTATTGGGTCATACCAAAGACTCTAAAAATGGGACCCAATGCCTCCCTGCTTGGCACTCAGCATCAAGGGTTGGATTGGGGGTCAAATCTACTAAATCTACTATGATTCCCGAGCGCGGCGCACGCTGCAGCTCACCGCTCCAAGAGATGGGTCAAATGCGGAGAACAAATCAAAAATAGTGTCTTCCTATTGGTTGACCTGCATGTCGTCCCGGGAATAATGTACGATGTACAATAACAGTAGTGGACTCGTTACTCGAACGAGCCCCATGATCCTTATTATTATCATCATCATCATCATCTGAAGCACAACGTTTGGGTTTTGGTAATGAAAGGGTGTAAGGGCCTTCAGGCATCCATCACATTTCTCTGTCATGTTCATCCTTAATTATATAACTGTCAATTAATCAGGTGTGTTTTTTTTTTATATTTGAAAATATTGTTGTTTTGAAAATATTGAACTAATGGAAAGTAGTAAAAAACAACAACACAAAAAACACGCTTTGGACAAAACCTCTTAACTCCATTGGACCCTGAAACTGTCTACTAAAACAACTAACTCCACCACCTCTCCCCGTCTCATGCAAGTAATTGACAATACATAAAGTCACATGAGACAGTAGGCCTATTGCTTTGTCTTCAAAATATACTTTTTTCTTAATTTCCTGAAAATTTTATATTTTTCATTTCCTGAAACATTTTGGAGTTAGGTGGTTTCTTCCCGACAGCAGAGATATGTTAAACATGAACAAACTTGAATGCCACATTAACAGACAGTCATAACTAATGAATTGTCTTCACTTTACATTAGGGCTCTTGATAACAGTCATCTACCAATGATTAGTAGATATTTTAGGAATGTATAACAAACATAAACATGAAATAACGTGGAGTTCACATGAACAGACAGTCATATGATGGCATGAATTCCCTACCCATTAAATGACATTAAATGAAAAATGTTAATGATAGGGACCATCAGGGGTAAATAATGTTAATGTATAAATTAATGTTATGAATAAGTTATACATGTTAGCCTTAGTTACAAATGTTTTAGGAAACATTTCAAAATGACAATGTTTAAATATTCTTAAATGTTCTACAGTCTTATTAAACATTTTATAATAATTTAGCAATGTATATAAAATAAATAGCTTATAAATGATTAGTTCTTTATCTACAGATAGCTTATAACTATTATATAACTCTAGTTACAAATGTATATACATGGCTTATTCATGAATAGTTTACTATTCACTAATAATTTACTATTTACTGAGGTTTAAACATAGTTATAAATGTTTAGTTAAACATTTACGGATGTAAACAAACAGTCTGTTCATGATTATTACTAATCTACAAACTGCTTATAAATGTTTATAAATGCTTTATAACAGGTCGTTATTGTAAAGTGCTACCAAACAAACAAGTTGATTTAACGTTTATTCATGTTAAATTCCATTTAATTGGCAACCCAGGGCAACTACTGTATGAAATTAGAGAATGTTTAAATTGCAAATTCAGTGCTGTAAGCAAGACGGAGGCAAAAGGCAATTCCTTTGACAATATAATCCACAATTTGTGGAACTGTTTGAAGACGTGAATCTGATATCCCTTGACGTTGCATATACAATATTGTTTTCTCTTACTTGCAAGAGACTGTGATATTCTGCCTATTTCCTTTTGAACACACGCCTTATGTATATTTCATAGTGGTGTCCTACTTTGTCCTCTGTTTGTTTGTTATGATTATATTCTGTTACTGCAAAACACCTGTAAACTCTAGATGTGACAATACAAAAACTATGTTTCTATATCAGTGGACTGGACCCCCATCTCAAAATATTTATTTACAGAAGCAAATATTTGAGTTAAAATGATAGCTTTATAAGAATACACAGTCGTATAGTATTAAGAGATTTGCACAGCTTGTCACAATATTTTTCCAAAATAGCAGATCTTCAAGGTTCAAAGCTCGGTCTATGAGGTTGTAGATCTGCTATTTCTGAATAGCCAGAGTAGTCTATGAAAAAATATATTTTTTTTAATCTAAAATCTAAAATGACACAGATGTGTTCCCGGTCTTAATGGGGTGAAGGAAAGGCAATAATGTAAGTGGTTGTGAGCTATAGCATGTCTCCTATTTTTGCAGAAAATCCTGTAAATGTTCAAAACATTTTGAAAAAATATATACATCCCATTAGTGTTTAAACTGGCACAATAGTCTTATGAATTGAATTTAAATCTGAACCCTGTGCAATATTACTACAGAACATCGTATGTTATCAACAGAGAAGACTGTTCAAGTCCTGGTTTTAAACATACAGTAATTTACAATGCTGTATGTTTAAACTGACTCAATGTAAGGCCATTTCCGAACCTCTCTCTCTCTCTAACCACCACCATCAACTAATTGCACATGGCAGTCTAAATTAGTTTTTCGCTTTAAGATTACAAACCAAATATTCCCTCCACCCACCCACCCGCCACTGATTTAGCCAGCCTGACATCGATTCATAACACCC
>OOFJ01020548.1:14917-27373 GCA_900323375.1 Benthosema glaciale | reverse complement strand
CACAGGCAGGAAAACATGCACGCACGCACGCACCCATGCGCGCACACACACACACACACACACACAAACACACACACACACACACACACACACACACACACACACACACACACACACACACACACACACACACACACACACACACACACACACACACACACACAACCTCAAACGTATGCGGAACCAGTGTGATAGTTTTAAAAATGCATGCTAAACTCCACTGACGCATACTGACACATTGCATTTGCACTGAAAACTAGGCCATAACACATTCACATTAACACATTGAGGTGTACTGTACATTTTATTTGGGGAATGACATCACTTAAGTTGTGCAGAAAACCAGTGTCCCATTTGCATCATCGTCACCCATGAAATTAGATTTTCACAAGACTTGTTCTGAGTTGATGGGGGAAATGCTGCAGGTGAAAAAAGAGCATTTTGACAATAAAATATATATTTGTCCTCTTCTCCACCAAGTTGGAAAATCATTAGGGGGGGAAAAAAAACATAAACTTATCTTTATCAAAGTTATCAATGACTGCTGTTGACTATCCCTGAAATGCAGTTTGCCCGGTCCATATGCTGTGCGCAACACAGAAGACTCTCACAGTACGTCAATATAGGCAACATTCATACTGGAAAATACAAGGAAACCAGCTGCAGTATATAAATCAAGTACAAAAACAGAATAAAAACGGTGCATTTGTGCAGTAGCCTATATACAGTATGTGAAGACGTGTATTCGTGTGGAATTCGACACTCCGTACTTGCATAGGAGGTCCCATTGTCCACGCTGTTTTTATTTATGTGCCCACCGTTCTGCCATATAAACCACAGAAAAATAAACTGCAAATGAACTGACTTTTTTAGAGAACTGTGAATAGTCCTCTAAATCGCCACATCTTCTAAAAATAAATTAGCTGTATGCAAAACAGCTCTGAACAATTTAGATCCGCAGTGCTGCGTTGCATTTGCATAAATCCTTTCCCACCTCAATCCTCATCCATGAAATCCTTTTTGATCACGGTGCAGGCCTTTCACGTTGCCGGCACGCCGGCCATTTTCCTCGCTCAACATGTCCATTTGGCACGGAGAATGTGTCCAACATGATTCCGCTTAACATTTCCAAGATGGGACAAATTGGGCTACGGTGCCAGCTGTTAAGCAGTGCAAAGTTGATCAGTTTAGTTTAGTTTAGTGGAGTGCAGAGGATTAAAGGACAAATTTAGTTTTTTTTTTCAACCAAGGTTCATGTTTTAGGTTGTTATTAGAGAAATAAAAGTTGAGTCTTAATCTTTTTTTAATTTGCTGCTTTCCTTCGTTTTAGCGATTTTGGGGGCATTTGAACATGGGGCCAAATATGTATTTTTTGGACTAAATTAGATTTTGCCAAATGTATTTATTTTAAAGTTGTCCTTTAGGCATAAAACAAACGGGTTGTTCACTCTTAGTCTTAACTGCTACATCTACATAACTATGACAATTACGGCAAAACACATCTGCTCCTGTAGCCGCTGCTTCCTTATACTGTACGCGATATCCCTCATGCTTTCCGAGAGACCTTCTCAGTCCTCCGTATTTGCGTGTTGGCGTTTTCGAGAAGACCGCTGTGAAGGAGGCGACTAATTAAGCCTGGATTCGGTGGCATGTGTTCATCACATCAGGGTCCAGCAACCAGGGGTCTGGCGTCAACTGTGCTGTGCGTGCGTGCGTGCGTGCGTGCGTGCGTGCGTGCGTGTGTGTGTGTTTGTGTTTGTGTCAGAGTGTGAGGGCTTTAGGCCAGCCATGGGGCTTTGAAATCACCTTCTCAGCGAATTGTGCTGCACCACATGTTCAGCATGTGCATGTGATTGAAGAGAGTGTGCACACACAGAAGGAGGCAGGAAAAGGAGATTAAAAGTGCGTGCGTGCGTGTGCGGAAATACTTAAAGGTATACAGTATGTGCTGTGCATATATGCAAATACACAGGATTGTATGCAGAGTTTTTGATAATGAAACATTCATGAAACACCCGGCAGAGCCTCATTAGGAGTGAAAATGTGCGTGTTTGCGTGTGCTGAATTAGGAGCTAGGAGTCACCCAAGGACAGCACCAAGGAGACCAAAAATGCGTTCAGTGTTGTTTACGTGCGCTACGTACGTACATGTGTAGGAATCACTCCCAACGACGTGGAACAACGCCGAGTGCAATCCCACCTCGTTGCGTGTGTGCATTTATTGACTTTGTACAAGGATCACGTGCCTTTGCCCCGAACGCATCGGCTTGCATTTAACCTTAGCACGTGATTGGGGGCCCGATCTCGAGTGAGACGCCATCAAGGCTTCGTAGACCTCTTAGTGTGACAGTGAAATTGAAAGTGACTTTGACATAAAATACCCTAAAGGACCTGCTGACATTTGAGATTCAAAGGAACATGAGTTTACAAATCACCTCTGGAATCATGTACTGACTGCAAAAGAAGCCTTTGATAGCACCGAGGTGACCGTCTCGCCCCGTGTGCTTTTGCCCTTTGGAATAAACATTATACTGTGAACTCTGCGTTCTACGTTGGTACTATACTTATGCAGTATTATCCAATCAATAGCCTCTTTTCTAGATCCTCTAGTAGTTCCCTCAGCACCAAATCTCTTCACCAACAATTTGTCTACAAGCACACAACGCAACCCAATGCTTGCCAAATGTTCAAACCCAGAATAGGGAGTTAGTTATATTATAATGTTACACACATTGGTAACTGTTACCATGTTCTTTTGTCCCAAGTATTTCTTGGCACAGAGGTAACGCTTAGTGATAACTTCATACTTTTACACGCTCTGAGGACTTTAACACTGAGGATCTTTTGTGTACATATAACTGCACATCATTATTGCATTACATAATTTGTAACTGTACAAAAGTTATAAATGATGTTTTCAATGTAATATATCAGTACTTTGTATGTGCTCATTTCCCAATACGGAGGAAACTTCTATAAAACACCCCAAATATTTCCCCCCACACAAACTTAAAGCTTGATGGGGCTCAAGTGGTTAAACCTTAATATTTGTAAAGAAAACAAAACGTTTCCAGAGGCGGTTTTTGCACCTGCATGTGAATTCAGACGTGCCTTTTGATTTGCCCTTTTTGTGTCCATTGGGCACAGAACGTTTGAAAACCACTGCGGTACAGGCTGCAGCTGCCATGGGATTGAGTCTTGTCAGAGCTGTCGGCCCTGCGTGTCCCCGTCTTTAATGGCAGAAGGTTATGAAGGTGCCCTTTCAAAATATGAGAGCATGGGTCTTTCATATATTTGGTATTCCTCAGATGTGAAGTAAATGTTTTATGCTGTGTTTCTTTTTTTAAATGTCAAAGAGATTCAAATAGTCTCTAACCACGCTCCACCATGCATTACTTCACAGAAGTAAAGAAGACGGAACTTGGTACCACAGTGGCTGACAATTTACAATTTAGGCATTTAGATCGAGAGCGACTTACATTAAGCATGAACAAGAGAAAAAGCATGGTAATACATCATATACATAAAAAAAATCATCATGAATCATACATAAGCTGGGAACATAAACAGCTGGGAACATACAGTACATAGACAGTAGCCTACTTCTAAATTGTAAAAGTAGTTTTCTAAACTGGCACTGGCTACCTTCCTTCTGTGTTTAGTTTTTACTATGTTGTATCTACCGATGTCGTCTTTTGACATCACTGTGTGGATTTTGTTGCTCACTGTGCAGTGCCCCGCTCCGAAGCGGGTCGTAGCACCGGGGCACCATGAAGGCTTAATCCGCCTTAAAAGCCTCAGTCACCCGGCGGAGATGCCGGGTTGACACCCGGCGGAGAGTCTGACTCAGCCCCGGTGTCCTACAAGCAATAAAACAATAAACCTCAGCGTATGGAAGTGTTCATATGGCGTTACAGTACACTCCTCACTGAACTCTCAGGGCAGAGGCGACAGGCACATGGATTTTCCTCTCCTATCCTTTTTGCAACCATTCCACACACACACACACACACACATACACACACCCACACAAAAACACCTGTTTTCCAGTTTACCTGACACTTTTTTCCCCCTGTCTCCCTTTGCCTTTCAAGCACCTCACCAACCATGTTGTCACAGTTACTTTTTATATACTGCGACTCTATTGCGGTTATCCGTTGACGTTGGCAGGTTGATGTGCCTTTATCTTTTATTTTGCCGTATGTTGCGTTTATGGTCCTGACAGTGCCCTTGGGCTTGCTTCCCCTTTTGTTTCATCTTCACTGTTTACATATCGATTGCTTGGCTTGGGTATACAGCTCCCCCAGTAGACAATTTCCATGATAGTTTCTGTGACCGCTCTGTGACCTTTGAACTGATGGCTCAGGGTTTCATCATCACGTTCACATATTTATTCATTTATTTAAAATAGCGGTGCTGGATTAGAATTGTATTTATTCTAGTTTATTCTCGTCGCAGAGAGAACCGATAGGAATGTATATGAGATCGTTATAAAGCCATTTTTATGGAATATGACTGTGGCTGTGTCATATACTCTCAAACCTGTCAAAATGGGTGAGAACTGAGAAGTTAGCTATAAATAAAATTAGATATAAATATTAACTTTCTTTTCCCATGAAAATATATACTTATCTCGATTGTACTTTTAAAAGGAAATATATGGGCGCCCGCTGGCCTATTGATTTTATTGATGTGGGCCTCTTCACGTCATCAAGAGGTACTGTACGTTTTCGTTTTCGTTTTCACAAATTGATTAAAATTCGATTTTTATTCACTTTTAATGTAAAAAATACACTTTTTTTTTTTTAAATCGATTCATTTGGCATCCATTCTTAGGTATGCCCATATGATGACCACGGATGTGGTCTAAAACTGTGAAAAACGTATTAGTCATTTCACTGCAACTTTAAAACCAGGTTACTTACTTTCTTGAGTTAGCTGTAGGCTTTACAGCAGAATCTCTGCTATAAATCTTACCCTAAGAAGAGACTCCTAATTATGGAAATCTGCCTATTCTCCCATTGCTGAAAGCCGGGAATCGCACAGTGGCTAATAACTATACAGGCCAATCTCTAAATGATGTGTTTTAGATGAAGTCCTTGAAAAGTTTCTATCACATCATGCAGTCAGGTGTTAGAAAACAACACAGCACAACAACTACCGCTGCTATTAAAAGTGGTGAATGATATTATTGAGTCACTGGACTGCAAAAAGTGTTGTGTTGCTCTCTAAATAGATTTATCCAAGATTTTTGACACAGTTGACCACGTCACCCTGAAGGACAGACTCTGCAATACTATCTTGGCATGCGCTAATGGTGCAGTGTCATTATTCAGACTGTGTTGGTCCTACTCACCCCAACCGCACCTAACCGCATGTTGGAATCATGGGCAGTCCCCACAGGAACTTGATTTGCAAATTACATATCACCAGGAATAGTGTACTGTATGTGCCATGAACGTGTGGCCTACATAGTACATACGACAACAGAACTGGGCTCGCTTAATCCAAACTTGCCGTTTATCAAATTCCATATATCTTAAGCTTAGGCTACCATCAAATCAGGTCTTTTACCCTATTGGCCTTAATATAAGACTCACTCAGATGTTTTATTTATTTATTATTATTATTTAAAAAAACCCAAAAACAAACAGGGTTATATTATAAGCATGGAGCTGACTATTTGACATTCCATCTTCTCTTTCCACCAGTGAGGCTTGAAAAGCATGCGTCATCATCAGAGTTCTGTCAATACAGATTTGTGTATGCAGGTTTTCTAGTCAGCATGGAGGACATGCCGTTCAGTACAGTTTGTAGATCTGGCTGAGTCTGGGAATTGTTATTAGACCACATATTCTGACTCACTGGTATCTACTGTATGCATATATGTAACCATATACTCATCAAGTAGACTGAGTTTATAGATTGTTGACAGTAGTCAACAACAGTATAGTATATACTTACACACAAAGCACACACACATCTAAGACACCCGTTGCTTACATCAAGCCGTATGGTCAGCCTTTGCATGGTTTTACCCTGCTTAGCTGTAGTGTATCTAAGCTCATCTCACTCAAGGATCGCCTATTCTCTCGCTCGATTCGCTTGATAAACTGCGGTTACTGAAGTAACCCAGAGTTTTTAAAAGTAAACTGGAAAATAAACAAAAATGTGTTTCACCTCCCTTTAAAAAATATGTAGGCCTATGGCAAAACATTCGGTACTGTACGTATTTTCAAATTGTTTGGAATTCATGGGCGTCATGGACATTTATGACTAGTGCAACACTAAACTTGTATTTGTACCCTATAGAGTGAGATAAATCAATAAAGCATTGAGCATACGACTCAAGTTATAGACTCGAGTTCTTTTTATAGATACGGTACCTCCAAGCATTGCAAACAAACAGTGTGTGTTCAATGAAGCTTCACCAGAGTGTCTAGAAACCACATAAGACAGTGTTTTCTAAACTTTGTAGCTCAAGACTAAAAAGATAAATTTGGTGTCTGCTATTGCTCAGGACTGTAATACAGGGTTAGAATGGCCCATCCATCCTGCTTTTACAGATGGTTCAGACTGTCTTTTGGTAATGATATTGCACACATGTACCGAAAGCATCTTTTCTCCCATTATCAGTTTCTATGCTGCATGTCAAGGCCTGCAGCTACGTGCTGTGCTCTTCCTTTCAGACAGAGTGCAGAGTTCAAACTTTGGATTGTTAACAGCATTTCCTTTCAAGAGTGGGAAGCAGCGTGAGTGAAGGACACCAGAAATAAAGACGCACAGTGTTAGAGACAAGTGCTTATGCAGTACAAGATTGAATGTAGAGCAACATGTATTGTTTACACATGATTGAATATATTTTTTGTTTATGCATTCTTAAAAGCTATAATTTGCCATCTCATTAACTTTATCTCAGTTATACTGACTAGCAGAAGGCTATAATACACAGTTTAGAAGGTGAATCTTCAGTGACAGAGAATAACATGAGCTAAAGATACGCGCACACGCATGCCCACACACGCGCCCCCCCCCACCCAGATACAGCCACATGCGTGCGCAACACACACCCACACACACACACACACACACACACACACACACACACACACACACACACACACACACACACACACACACACACACACACACACACATATATTCATGAATCATTATTATAACCTTCGCTCAGAGGAGTTTTATTGATTATGTTACGGTAATTTACGATTGCGGAACACAGGATTAACAGCTTTTTGGTATAGCATTAATTTCACCTTCACCTTGTGTTATCCTACTTGTTAGGCCAGTTTCTCAAATCATTCCCACATCACATGTACCCATGCAATCAAGTCCGTGTTTGCTTTTTCTGTGCACTTATGAATTAAAAGTACCGGAATACCGGCTATTTCTTTCTTATAGTAAATATTAAATATGTATAATAACAGATTGAGAGAGTGCAGGGAAACTCTGAAAACACACACATCAACATACATGTGGGTAAAGTCAAGTGAAAGAACAAGCCCAGACTTGCTATTAGTCTGCTGACACATAATGAAATCCTGATGTTCACCCTGGGCGTGGAAATTCTGTGCAACAACAGAGTGGTCGATGGCTCCGGCCTTGTCGGATGTGAACTGAGGCTTCGAAAACCATTAGAATTGAATTGTGAAATCATTCACGGTCGAGAGCATATCAATTCAGGTCATAAATCCAACTTTGGAGAAACAGTGACGCTATCCCACAAGCTTATGGGAACAAACCAGACACCAGGAAACCCATCTCCCACATGCAGCCTGCTGTAGACTGGCAGAAAGCAAGTTGCTGTTTATGCGTCTAATAACGCCATGACCGCTAACGCACGACCTGATCGGTCCACTGGTTTGGAGCGGTCCAGTGTTTTTTAGAATAGGGAGTTTAAGATCGAAGTAGGAAGTGCTCCAACGCCGTCGCCACAGAAGCCCAAATTGTTAAGAAAACAGACAACGCCGACAGGGCACCACCCCTTCCACTGGCGTCTCTGGTTCCCATGGTGACACGTACATGCACCTTCCCTGTCGTCGATGTTGTTAACAAGACGCCAAAAGCTGTGTTCTGCCGTCGTAGCATGAGCTCCGACGGCCGCAAGGTTTATATATCGAGCACCGAGCCATTCGCACGTCGGACGGTCGAGCGATCTTAAACTTGCTATTATTGCGGACAAATAGACACACATAGGGCTCTTCTAGACCAGTGGTTCCCAAAGAGTGGTCCGGGGACCCCCAGAGGTCCTTGAGGAAGTTCCAGGGGGTCCCCAGCTAAATGATGGTCTGAAACCAAATGGACCCCTATGGTCTGTAACTCAGAGAGTGTACAAATGGAACCAAATGGACCCGCTCTCAGAGTTAAATTAACATTAATTTTACCATATAAATTGGGGGTCCCAGATATAGAAATGCCATTAAATGGGTGCCCGTAGACTATGCATATCAAACTGGGGATCCTTGAAATTAAACAGGTTTAGAATCACCGATATAGCCGTAAAAATATTCTCTTATGTGGGTCCCTGGCATTTCTTTTCAAATGGTGGGTCCGCGGGCTATAGTGTCAATTTGGGGGTCCTTGACATGAAAAGGTTTGGGAACCACTGTTCTAGACTACTGAAGAGAAAGAGAAATATATAAAAAGCCATTTGTAACACCTTGTAGACGACTAAAACCACTGAAACACAACTGAGCCAACATGTCCATGCCATGCTATATGCACCACCACACTTAAAGGATCATACTAGTGGTCTGCCTGACTCTGCAGTGTACTGTATGGTGGGCGTTATTGCTGACCATATGTTCCAACATATATTGTTTTGTTTGTTTGATTTAGATGTTGGTGACTGCATTGGGGTCAGGAGGAATTCATTAGCTGGCCTCTGCTTTGGGAGGACGCCAATGTTTTCCATTAATTTCCGCCCACAAAAAAATGTAAATCTAAGTCTGTGACTTATCAAGCACACACAGTATTCCACCTCATACAGCTGAGTATGTATATAGCCTGCCCTCAACAAACCTCAGGAGGAAGCGAGAGCTATACAGGTGAAAGTGTACATCCTGACCGGCTGCAGCAACACAGCGTGGTGTTGCAGCAACTGCACCAAATGTGAGCGGCAGAGGCTGCAGTGGTGGGTGGTTGCAGCAGTCAGCCCCCCAGTGGGGATCACGGGGTGGCAGTGCCTAGCCTCAGCTCCCTGTATACCGTGAGGTGTATGACAAAGGCCAACAAAATTCATTAAATTCATGAGCTGTAACCCCTAAGCACTGCCCCGATCCGTCATTAATTGAAGTGGCCTCTCCCACTCCTCCTCCTCCTCCTCCTACTGTTTGACCCCTCTGTATTACCGTGCCCCCTTTTCAATTTAGCACCGTGACAACATCACCTTTATCAAGCGTGATGTGCTTGTTCATTAGTATTTTATGATATTTATACAAGCACTGCTTCATATAATTTGGTAATTTGTTGTCGCTGCTAACTTCCATTCATTGTTCTTATTTGGATCATATTGTCTGTGTATTGTATGTGTATGTGATCAATAAAACTTGAACCATGAACGTTATATTAACTAACATTCACTCAGTTGGTAAGTTTGGTAGCATTTTAACCATTTGGCCACTGCTCACGTAGAAACCGTAAGGTGGCGCTAGTGAGGCAAAGCACCAAACACTTAGGCTACTGTGAAAAATGGATTGCCTTGTTTAATCCGCTTTAATCAGCTTTTTATCGGAACAAAAGTACTCAAAAGTCCATTGTATTTGAATTGACGCTAGGGGCGCTAGTGCGCATTTTGGCCAGGATTTTTCTTTTTCTTCACACAGAGGAAGAATAACATCCGGGTCAGAGTGTAGACACAGCAGCACCATGATCAGAATAATAGAAAAGGACGGTCGGACCGCAAAGAGATCGCATGTTACCCCGGCAGTGGGCAACTCGTCAATGGGGCGGGCAAAGGATTAATGTCTTTTTACAAATCATAACCAACAGAAGTATTATACAAAAAATACAGCCCAGGCTGTGAGTGCGTTTAGACAATGTCATGGTTTTAGACTGTATATGGTCTTTAACATCAGGAAAAACTACCTGAAATAAAACATTTGAAAGTCTGCCTTTTTTTTTCTTTTACCAATTAATCTGTATGCTCAAATAGCTAAATTAGGTGATCTACAAGCTGTCAACACATTACAACACAATGCATTGTGAGCAATAATGACTATATTCTTCTTCTTCTTCTTCTTCTTCTTCTTATTACTCTTATTGTAGATCTGCTATTTTGCTGAAAGTGCACAGAATGTCCATCCTTTATTGCCGAATGTCGGTCTAGGCGTCTGCTCTATAATGATGTGCGGAGAATAGGCATGCTAGGGCTCATGTGGTTAAATCACGCTATTGACAGTCATCCGCTACACACGACAAACACAGGAGGAAGATGATGAAAAGGCCCTGACAAGTAGGAGCCTGTGCCTCGTTGACAGCGAGGCTTGTTGTTCTTGGTTGACGATGGAGATTGGATTGATTGATCTCACCTCAGAGCCAGGCCATTTATCTTGCTCCCTCATATCTGATCTATGGCTGTCAAGTGGAGATGGGCCCTTCAGAGGAATAGCTCTGAGACAGAGGAAAGAAGCATCTACAGTACCACAAGGCCAAGATCCTGTTCCTTAGTGTCCCGTCATGTGTATATAGTCTGCATTTCTATAGCGCCTTTTTCCAAAGCGCTTTACAATGTAGGCTACATTCACCCATTTAGACATTCACACACCGCCGTCGGATGCACCCATGCGAGACACCAACCTGCTGCGTGTGTGAAGTGAGTTTTACGTGCGTTAGAAGAACGGCAGGTTCATGGACACAGAAGCACTGCGAAGCGCACGGCACGTTAGACAATTTCCTTTCGATGCCCATTACGGCCAACTGGGCCGGTGATACTGCATGCAAAGTGAAGCCTTACAGCAGCGAACATGGAAACAAAATGTATAATGGTGGGCGCTGGCTTACAGGTGCCAGAATCTATAATCATAAATGTTGTGTTTATTCACCTGATTTTTGTGAGTACATCACTCTCTTGTTTAAGTAAGAGACATCACTTAGTATAAAACACATGGGTTAGGGTGTGGGAATGGATTATTTTCACAGACGTGTGTAACTGCAAAGGAGTGTATTCATATACATCAAGTTATATAGTGAAAATATGATAGCCTGTGTCACCAAGACATGGATAGAGGGTTCGGGGTCTGTCCAGGTTGGGACGTGGAAACCTTAGTCTTTCCATATGCGTTTTGATACAGCAGTGTTGCCTGCACTGCAAGATAGTATTATTTTCATTATATTTGGACACTTTCTTTTTATGTTTTCTCATGCCAATAAAGCTCCTTTGATTTGAGAATTGAAAATTGCCTGCCCGATGGCATCAGCATGAACAAGTCGCGGCTCCGCTGGTGACTGTCTTTGATGACCCGCTCAACCTTGGCTACGCACTGCTTGTTGTAAATGTCCTGGAGGAAGGGAGGCTTGTCGTGCTGGGCCACACCACCACGCTTTGTAGTGTTCTGCAGTTGAGGGGGTAGTGCAGTTCCCATACCCGCGGTAATGCAGCTCGCCGGGATGCTTGCTCTCCACGGCGCTGTTGTAAAATGTCTTGCAGGGTGTGGCGTTTCATTAGCCTGCATGGGTTTCTAGCCTGATTTGCTGTGTTCCGCCGATCTGAAAATGTCACTGTTACGTAGCACTGGTGTTCTATACCGTGATAGAAACTGTTTTACTTTTAACAGTAAGAAATACACTAGTTCAACAACTCATACTACCAATTCTTGTAGATGTAGATGTATAGTTTATCAGACCGCCCCTAAAACAAACCTTCTTCCTCTCAATACAGTATACAACCGCCTATGCAGATTTGTCCTTGACTGTCCATATATGACCCACCACTGTACCTTGTATGAAAACCTCAACCTACCATCTGCCAACCTCAAGAAGACAGCAGCACTGGCTGCACTGCAGTTTATTTTTAAATGCATTCACTTCAACTTAGACATTGTTCACAGACTTACTTTAAAATACCCACATCAGTTGGCAAAAACATGTTTTATGTTTAAAGCTCCCTGTGACTGGAACAATCTACCTTACCATATATCCGTTCCTCTCATCTTGAGACTACCTGATCACTAATCATCATTATAATAGATCAATGATGCAATGATCCCTGTGTTATGTCCATGTGTATTGTTTTGTTGCAGTTGTATTTGTATGTATTGTTGTGTCTTGTCTTGTTTGTTTGTCTGGCTGAATTCTCTGTAAAATTATTGTTTGTCTTTATGTATGTATGTTTAGTGTATTTCGTAAATTGACGACCGCCTTGAAAACTAGATAGTTCATCTCAAGGGATTTCTCCTAATAAAGACATTTAAAAAAAAACGTTGTTGCTGATCAGCCTGTC
>OOFJ01020527.1:0-18550 GCA_900323375.1 Benthosema glaciale | reverse complement strand
TTGGATAGATGTAGCAATTACAGAGCTTATTTGTGAATGTAGTCTATTGTATAGGCTATACAATACCTGCCTGGAAGTTGATATATAAATCTATATTTATATTGCCTTTTGAATGCAATTGCAGAGCATGCATAGTCTATTGCGAGCGTGGGGGGGCGGGGCGCAGGGGAATTTACGAAACCTGTGCGGGATCCCTGCTGTCGCACACACACACACACACCAGTCCAAATCGACAGTTTAGCTTCATTGCCATTACAAACGAAAACAACCTGGAAAGTTCATGGAAGTGCCTAGCTCTGGTCCATATCCTAGCACTGTTTGCTACTGTAAGCAGTGGAGCTATGGACCAAAGCTTTCTATCTGACAAGTGTACCCCTGCTGGCAGGGGTCGCACTTTCTCCCCCCTTGTGCTAAAGTCTTTGTTTGGGGGGGAAATGACGCGGGGGTTTGTCTTTCTCCTGATTGGTCGAACGGGTGAAGTCAAAGGTTACGTATATTTGGCGCTCTCGGGGCTGGCGCGGTTTTTCCAAAGAATAAGCTTTACAGTCAAGTCAGAATAATTAATAACATGGATGTATAATGGCCGTTCCTGGGATAATTTGGACTATGTGACCGCAACGCCTCAGACGGTAACTACATTTAAAGTGTTGTTTACATGTCGGAGGTGTTTTGTAAGCTGTGTGTTGTCTCGTACGGTGGTTTGTTGTTGTCAGGAGCAGAAGTTGACCATGTCTGCTGCATTCATTGAGAGAGGGTTTCATGTAGCAAACAGTGCTATACTGTAGCTCCAGTGACCACCTACCGTACATTTCACATTGTACATTACATATCAAGCAACTACACAGCATTGAATTGTATACGTGTTGCTGTTAATACACGCACAGGGGAAAGGCGGCTCAGGCGAGTAAAGAGCGAGCAGAACGTTCTATGCAAGTTTATACAGCTCTTCACTTTTAACATGGCATGTTGTCATTTGTTTGTCCTGACACGGGCTGTCATTTCACACAGCAGCTAACTGCAGTGCTAACTGCCACACACATACTTAGTATGTAGTAGAATGTAGTGTTTGTGGAATATCAGTATACCATAAGCTTGTTATGAGGAGCTCTGCTATTATTGTCCCCGAATGATTGATTTGTACAGTGTGTGACTCTTGTGTCAAATGTGAAGTCGCCCGATATTTGGGAACATTATATTTGGGTTAATAACCCTAGCAAAAAACCCTTTGCTAGGGTTAATCAGGTTTTATAAAGCTGTTTTCAACCCCCAGTACTCTTAATTGTAATGCATGAAATTATTTCTTGATTCATTCATTCTCTGATGTGTTTTTATCTTTGTATTGTGGATTAAAAAGGGCTATACCAACAAATTATTATATTATCATTATTATTAATATTACTAGGATTTGGTATCTAATAATTATCCTGTTATGTGTGCTGATGTTGGCCACAAAATCATTCTTATTCTGTTAAATAATTGACTGGTATTTCTTCACTAGGTCTGTTAAAAGTATGGCAGGTGTTGTGGCGATGGCATCTGGGATCGAGGACTTTGAGTCTCAGGTATGTTTATAAGTTACCTTGAGGAATGCATTGCAGCTGTCCCCCTTTTGGCTGCAAGATATTATTATGAATGTGTATGTTGATGCTTTTGTTTTCTTCACTTTACACTACAGTAAGGATGTTTATACACACATCCCACTTTGTTTATTACTACTTAATTAGTACCCTTGTATTATAACCTCTTATTCTCACATATAATGTATTATACCTCAGTATGTTGGACAGTATAATCTGGCAGAATTTGCCATGCCAACAGTTCACTGCTTGTATGAGCATCTTCATGTTTCCCTGCTGTAGTCTGAACACCCACCTCACTTCCCCAGCACTTGTTGCCGTCTTTTCGTTTGATCGATGCTAGTCTGCTTTTTTGCATTTTGTTTTGTTTTCCTTCACTCTGCATGCAATATGAATGTGATTGCGATATCATACTATTTAGACAGCTGCTACAGTAGGTTCATTGTTTACCTGCTGGTATCCTCCTGCTACGTTTCTTTGAGGCGCTACACATTTCTTTGCACTGTATTGATGTGAATATTTACCTCGCTGTTCATTCCTATTTATTGTGGCTAGAAATGTCTATTGTAAATTGTTCATATTTGGCATTCTCTTCTGCTATCTCCACAGGCTTGTAAGAAATCTCGCAAAGATGGCGGCAGTCCTGTTGTCAAGACGATCACAAACTATTTCTCACCTGTCCCAAAGCCTGTGGAGAAGCCTTTCTCTCCACCCCGCTCCAACAACATCATGGACTACTTCAGCCGCAAGACTCCATCCTCCACAGAGAAGACCATTACGCCAGAGCAGTCCAAGGAGAACTGTCAAAGGGCCGAGTCCGCGGAAAAGCCTGCGGCTCATGCGGAACAAGTCAAAAAGCCCGGCAAGGCCGCCCAAAAGCAAGGAAGGAAGCGTAGCAAGGCTTCCAGGAGACTTCAGGCTTCTGAGGCTGTTGACAGCAGCGAGGAGAACAACTGTCTGGTTATAGAGGACTCCGAGGAGTCCAGAGGAGACGGCCCGGACTCCGTAAGCACCTGTGGCATCCTGGGTAGCGACACGGCAGCTCTGCTGGCCCAGTTCAGCGCAGAGGCCTGTGTGGGATACACCAGCTCGCGGCCGGCGGGGAAGAATTCTCAGAGTGTCGGCATTGAGAAGCTCAAAAAAGATGAACAACATGAACATTCGCAAAGTAAGGACCATGTGAAACTCAAGTCAAAATCGAACTGTAATGGCATGTCACCCGTTGCACCTCCAAAAGATAAGTTGAAAGCGCCCAAGCATGCTGTGACAAAACGCAACAAAAAGCATCAACAGGAGGATTCGCCAACAGAGGCGGAGGTGACCGAGACGGAGCGGTCTTTGTGTAATGTTAGCATGGAGGTCAATATGGGTGATGCCTCTCAGCTGAATAACAGCACGGTCACCATCTCCTTTGAAGATTTCCTGCAGAGCCAGTGCCCGGGGGAGGACGAGAAAGAGGACAAAGAAGGAGGAGAGGAGAGTAACGATTCGCCAGAGGAGATTGAGCAGGGTGTTTGTAAAGCTGATGGACAGGAGGGCTCTGGCACGTCGTCATCGCTTCAACAGGTCTCGCCCCGTACTCTCACTATACATGCCGAAGTGCACGCTGTCTCGCCCAAACACGAGCCAGTCAAGCCTGCAGGAAAGATGGCCTCTATGTTCAGCAGTAGAAAAGGGTCTATAAGCCCAGCTCAGGCCGAGTCATCTCCGATTCAGAGCAACGATGAGCCCCCCGCTGCCGCCCCAACAGTCAAGCGGAAATCCAACGTGGTTCTCTTAGAGGAAGACCTGGAGCTTGCAGAGGTAGACAGCCAGTCCACGGCCACGGCCAAATGTAGTCAGGCCGAGAGGAAGCAATTCATGTCCGCCTTTAAGCAGCCCGGCCTAGAAGGGGCCAAAGCCAAGCCTGGGAAGGGGCAAAGCAAGCAGAAGCAACCCGCAGAGGAGAGCACCGAGGCTGTTGAAAAGGAAGACGATGAGGACATGATAAGTGTGCCCTCCGTTGAGCAGCCCCCTGTTGCTGGTCCAGAGAAGAAGAGAGCCAAAAACAAAGCGTTGATAAAGGGGAAGAGGAGGCGCCAAAAACATGAAGAGACAGACCCTGCCTCTCCTGTTGTGTCTGCAGAACCTATTGCCCTGAACGAGCAGGCTGATGATGATAAAGCGACGGAGCCAGCCAGCCCTTCAGCTCCCTCCAGCAAAGCTGTGAGGAGGAGTGGAAGACCCAGAAGAGAGGCGCCTCCTCAGGCCGAGGCGTCCACCCCGCCCCCTGCCCGGAAGACCAGGAGCAAGGAGAGAACTAAGGATGCTGCATCATCCCAGGACAGCACTGTCCAAATGTCTACTCCAAGAACACCCAAGTCCAGGTTCAAGGCTGAGATGGTCTGCCCGGCTGATGATCAATGCAGCCCTATCAGGTGAGAATGTGAATGATTTAGAGCAGCACTTCTCAACATATTATGGATCAGGGCCTGCTTAAAAATCGCAAAGTAGCATCTGACCACCAAATTGGTCAGACGGGTGGGCTGTGTACATTTTCAGAGCATGTTCATTTTAATGATCAATTCATATTTCAGTTTCATATTTATGAGCATCACAAATAATTAATCAATATTGTTATATTATCAACTTGCGGTATGCCCTCTTGGCCCTCCAGTGGGCCATGAGCCCCAGGTTGGGAAACACAGATTTAGAGCCATTGATATAGTTGAAAAGCATTTCCAGTGTTGGTGTGTGTCAATGTTCCTCTGTTTGCTTTTCCTTAGAATGAAATTCACCAGAGTCCTTCGAAATAAATCTGCGTCAGAGGGTGGCAGTGACGTTGAAGTACTCAGCCCATTAGCTACTAAGGTGAGAATTTATTAAATACTGACGGGTGATGATGACCTCTTTAATTCAGTGCAAATGCTCAATTCTCAATACATACAATGGGCATGCGTAGTCTGTGTACATATAATAAATAACTTCTCTCCCTTCCAGACATCGGAAGCCTCTAAGAGGAGAAAACGGGCCAAGAAGTTGGTGGAGAAGGCCAAAGTGATGCAGCAGGGCAAAGAATCCACTGCCAAGGACACCGGCAGCACCTTACGCCGGTCCGCACGCGCTCAGGTGCCCACCAAGAAGATCTACTACGATGACGACGAGGTACCAGACGAAAACACTCAGTATAATCTTCAATTTAAACCTTAACTTCTGCCGCGTAAGTCTTAGAAATACTGAAAAAGAGATATAGCCAGCACTCCAAAGTCCATTCAAGGTACGTTTATTGCATTGAGCAGCACGGACAGACAAGCAAAACGTGCTGCTCAATGCAATAAACGTAACTTGAATGGACACTTTGGAGTACTGGCTATATCTATTTTTCAGTGATTCTTTGTGAGCCGTGCACCCGGTAATCTGCATTTTGGACAGAGTGCTCGTTTTCCTCCTAAGTCTTAGAAATGACACTAGTGTGATGTGCAACATGACTTATGACAATCATAATTGAGATCTTTATTGGAATCATCAACTGAATGCGCAATCAAGATGTAAATGAAACGACTGCATTTGTATCAGTCTGCATGCTGCTTGTTCTCCAAACCTTTAACTTGTTGCTAATGAGATGGTTTGTTTGGTCAGAATTCCATCATTTGCATGGAGGAGGACTCTACTCCTAAGATAACACCGGAGAAGAGCAAATCCCAGAAAAAGATGCGCAGCCTAAATGAAGTTCTGGGGAAACCTGCACCTGTCGGCAAGGACGCCAAGGCCGCCACAGGTAAGCCTTTTCGGTCCGCCTCACACATGCAGCATTCAACATTTCATTCTGTGGAAGGCGTTGCTAACCAAACCAACGTTGCATTCCATCCACTACGCTCCAAAGTGGCTCCGCTGTTCCAAGGGAAGAAGGCACCGAAGTCGTCGGCGCCGGTGGTGTCCATCTTTGACGAGAGCAGCCATGAGGGCTCTGACAACTCACAGGACAACGAGCAGTTCAGAGCGCGCCGGGAGTTCCTGAAGAGCGGCCTGCCCGAGTCTTTCAAGAAGCAGATGGCGGTGACCATCGCCACCAAGGAGGCCTACTCCCTGTCCTGCTCCTACTTCCAGCCAGTTGTGCATGTGCTGCAACCGCCGGACGGTAGGCCATTCAGATATTGCCTATTTTTGGCATGTCAAAAAATATATATAATTTTGTAAAAATAGCATCAAAACGTGGGTGAAGTATAAAAAGGGTAATGTAGAAATTAGGACTACTGATTAACAGGTGGATACACGTAAACCCCATGCGTCAACCACATAGTGTAACTGCAACAACATCTCCTGTGTAGCATCTAGTAGTAGTAGTAGTGTGTCCTTCCTCCTCTCTCTCTACCTTCAATTAGCTGTCTTACTTACCTTATCAAAATTAATATAATGACAAAAATTACAAAAATACAAAATACAGTCTGTTTTCTTATTATGAAGAATTGTTAAAATGATTTTGCTGGTTTATCATCCGTCATTTGTGTTCTGCTTCGATAGACTGCTCTGTGTGGAATCTCGTGTGGCCTGAGTCTTCTCTCCTACGCCATCTGAAGGAGCTTTGGTGTCTCCTGGTAACTCATCCTCCGCTCCCGTCTCTGCCACCACTCTCGTCCTACTGGAAGACAGAACCAGCCTCCAGAGCAGCAGTCTGTCAAAGGGTAGGAGGAAATGACTTGTACCAACAGTTGTCTTTATTGAAATCATCTTGATTAACGGTAGGACTAGTCTTTAACCTCCCTTGCCTAATACCCCTTTACTTCTATAGTTTATAACTAACTGCATAGCGGCCCACACAACCTATAATCTTCATTCAGAAAATTGTATTTATCATTATTATTAACTATCTGTCCTTTATCAGGGTTCTGGCTGGAGAGCAGAGTTCTCGGAGTGTGTCCGACGGCTCCTGATGGAGGAAGTCAGAGCATCTAACCCCCCGTTCCCTGTCCAGATCTTCTTCACTCGCTTCCTGAAGAGGCACAGCGACCATCTTCAGCAGCACTGCACAGCTTCAGGTCAGCATGACCCGGAGAGATGTCGGACCAGCTTCTGTTGCTTTATTTAGTTTCACGTCGTTCCCACTTGGAATCTCAGTATCTAGCATTACATTTTAGAACTTTGTCAGTCATTTTCAATTTAACAGGGGCGGCCGTGGCTCAGGGGTAGAGTAACTGGATGCAGTGGATGGTAACCACAAGGTTGCCAGTTCGAATCCAGGCTGCCCCAGAGTTGGTGTCAATGTGTCCTTCTTGAGCAAGACACTTAACCCCTAATTGCTCCTGATGTGCTAGTTGGTACCTTGCACCTTAGCTATTAGTCTAAAGTCTCTGCTGCTCTTTATGTGCTTCAGAAGCAGAGGCCGTGGCCAGGGTGGCCCCAGCGCCAGCCCAGACAAAAGGAGGGAAGCGGAAGAGGCTCAACGAAGGGGAAACGACGGGCAAGGAGGCCAAGAAGCGGAGATCCAGCCGAGGGGAGGTGGAGGCGGAGGAGGAGCAGCAGCAGGTCTCGAAGCCTGAACCAGAGCCTTGTAAGAGGAGGGGTCGTATGAGCCGGGTCCAGAGGCTCCAGATGGAGGAGAGGGAGGAGGAAGAAGAAGAGAAACCGTCCACCCCACTCTCCTCCCCGGATGACTCTGTGATTGTGCTTGATTCCCCACCTGTGGCAGGGAGCGCTGGCAAAGAAGGTGAGCTAACAACAAACGAATAAACTCCCTGAGTCAGTCGGCACACTTAAAGCACCTGTAATGGCGATGTTGTGATCTTACAGAAAAGTTAACTGAGGTCATATTTTGTCCCGAAAATAGCCTTTCTGACATGCTCAAGCTTGTTTTAAATGTACGTTTGTACATTGTTTTGCTACCCAGCAACTGCTAAATATTATGGTTTAATGTTTGTTTTTCAACGATGTTTGTTCAAGAAAACGCCATAGACAATAAAGAGAAATCTAATGTTTGTTTTGAGGCCGAACAACAAAATGTTGTAATCAATGTTGTAAGATGATAAGAGCGCCCCTCACTTCACACAGGTGTGATTTTGCCACAATTTTGCAAACCATTTTTCACCCAGTGTCAATTATCTAATATAATAGTAATCCTGGGCACTAGACTCTCTGCCAACTTGGGGAGCCCAACGGACTGACCTCATGCATGCTTCCTTCTATGCATGACGTGTCCAAGCCACTTGTATTTCACCTGACGGGGTGGAGGTTGAACGTGGCGTGTGGAAGGAACACGTTATTCCATCCAGTTCCTTTCCCCTCCATCAGGAGCCCTGGCTAACCAGGGTGTGGTCTTCCCCTCCATCAGGAGCCCTGGCTAACCAGGGTGTGGTCTTCCCCTCCATCAGGAGCCCTGGCTAACCAGGGTGTGGTCTTTATTATTAAAGGTTATGTGCAGCTCATCATAAGAGTATAACATATTTTTCTGTTTTGCAGTAGCAGCAATACACCAATTTCGTCAGAAGAGGGCAATGTGACTCCAACACATAACTGTTGACTCACTTTCATTGTCCCTCTTGTAGTTTTCATTTAGTTTGCATTGAGGTGACAGTTTCTGTGTGATTAAATAATGCTTTGTTCATTTAACAGGCACGAAGGACGACGTGCTTTGGACTGAGAAGTATCATCCACAGCACTCCAGTGACATCATAGGAAACACCGCCTCAGTTAGGAGGCTTCACAGGTAATGCCTGCTCAATGTACCTCAGTTAGGAGCCTTCACAGGTAATGCCTGCTCAACGTACCTCAGTTAGGAGGCTTCACAGGTAATGCCTGCTCAATGTACATTAAGTGTAGAACCCACATTTGGAGAATCCTCAGTCCTACAGTATGTCATAGTTTATAACCCAGACTGCTGTCATTCCTGACATTATTGGAGACCGAGACAAAACTAAACTAAAGGCCTCTAGTGGCCCCTAGAGCCTGTGCTGCTTTCCATCCAGCCATACAAATGTGTTTTAATCAACTGCAAACATTGAGTATGGCAATATACTAGTGGGATAGAAAAACATTTTAAATAAATAAAATGTACACTGAAAGCTTAGCCAGTGTGATGGTGCATAATTAAACACTAAATGTGTCCTGTTTTAACAGTTGGTTAAAGGAATGGAAACTCCGTGCTGACCGAGAAGAAAGAAAGAAACAGAAGGACAAGAAACAAGAGGAGAGCGGCAATGGTAAGAATACTGATTTACTCGCATAAAAACAATTTTAATACAATAGGGGAGAGGGCTTAGGTTTGACCATAAATACATTATACTAGTGATGTGATGCAGAGCCTGTAGATTGGTTATTGTCACTATTTTTGCATGACACAGGTTGTACGACAAAGTATGAAATAATGCTTGGGTGGTTGATGTGTCTTTGTCATTTTAGATGAATCTATTCAAAAATCTACAAATTTGTTTGGAAACTATTGTTTAAATTTTAGTTTGTAGGCCTCAGGCCTTAAAGGGTTAATCAGAGTAATCTATTCAGTCAATTCTAAAAAAGAAAATAGAATTTTGTCACGTTCATTCATGCTGATAAAATAAAAAAGCGCTTCCCGATTATTAGGGTAATCCATCAAATAATGACTTAGAAAAGAATGGATAGTTTCAGCCCTACTGTAACTGTACAGTGCGTGTTGGTCTGTGTATGCTCATAATGCCCTTCCTGTGTGTCCAGACTCTGACTGGGACGGTGGAGAGGAGGGAGAGGACATGATGATGTGCAACACGCTGCTCATCACCGGACCCACTGGAGTCGGCAAGACGGCGGCCGTGTACGCCTGCGCCCAGGAGCTGGGTTTCAAGGTACATCAATAGCGAGTTTAAGATCGCTCGACCGTCCGACGTGCGACTCCACTGGTGAATGGCTCGGTGCTCGATATATAAACCTCGCGGCCGTTGGAGCCCATGCTACGACGGCAGAACACAGCTTTTGGCGTCTTGTTCACAACGTCGACGACAGGGAAGGTGCATGTACGTGTCACCATGGGAACCAGAGACGCCAGTGGAAGGGGTGGCGCCCGTCGGCGTTGTCTGTTTTCTTAACTATTTGGGCTTATGTGGCGACGGCGTCGGAGCACTTCCTACTTCCTCGTTGTGTCGAAGGCACAGGGAGGACAGGGAGTCATAGGGAAACTCCCTATTGTCTCTACCAGGCCGAAGGCATGGGGAGAGAGTATGTTTTGCACTCCGTCTGTGTGTCCGTCCGTCCGTGTACAGCTACTCTTCGCCACCGTTGGCCCCATCCGTGCCCAGCACGGCGCGCACACACACTCCCTGGATGCCAATGACAAACCTGCCCCAAATATTCCACAACAGCAATGCAAAACACATTTCTGTTCATTACTCATACATATTTTATCCATACATCACATAATCGGTATACACTATCTCCATAGTCATGTGATCAACATGGATATGCACCATTTCCCATATTCCATCCTGATTGGCTAAGATTGGCTTCCAAAGCTTGCATGCTTGGTCCAGTTCAAATAAAATCATGCCACAAATCACAAATACGGTGTGCAATTTCCGTGAAACTATACACGCATATTTCCACTACGCCGAGGATCAGCCTCACGGTGGCACTATAACAGGGAAATTGCTGTTTTTACCTATAGCTGCATCGATCTTTCTATGCACTCTTCGATAGAGGCCATGGAAGAAAAAAAATCCCTGCATCCTTCCACATCTGCCAGTTATAGCGCCACCAATTGGTATAAGCATTCAGCTGGGGACCACCCGAAACTCCCGCACGGACCCACTCAATCCACGAGGCTTTATCGGCATGCGTATCTGATTGCGGCGTGCAATCTGTGTCTCTGGCCAGGTGTTTGAGGTGAACTCGTCGTCTCAGCGGAGCGGTCGTCTGATCCTGTCCCAGCTGAAGGAGGCCACGCAGTCCCACCAGGTGGACATCCAGGGGTCCAGCGCCTACAAGCCCACCTACTTCAACAGCTACGGGGCCAGCAGCTCCGCCAGGCCCGGCTCCTCTCCCAGTACGATTACCTTATTATTATTACTACTATTACTATTACTATTACTATTCCATTACTGTTGTTGTTCAATCCACCTCTGTTAATGATAATGCATTTAACCCTTAGGTCGATTCTAAAAATGTCCAAAACAATGTCTGAAGAACTATGTTGCTATTGCTTGAAAAATATACATTATTATACATTCGAAGATTTGCACACATTTTTCACAAATCACCACAAAAAATAGCCAACGTATAAAAAATAAATGTAATGGGTTAAAGGCATTCTTGCATCACTGACTGGACAGACTCTTATGTTAATTTTGCCCCAGTGGCTGAATCTGTATCAGTTGGTTATGATCAGATCCTAACAGATAAATCTAAAAACTATGGAGAAATTTTATGATCTTAATTCATAATTATAATCATTCTCCATATCACCATCCTCCAGGAAAGGTGAACTCTCCTCGCAGGGTCGTCTCCTCTCCCAGGAAAGCGCCCCAGTCCCCCAGAGTTGCCAGGAGAGGGAATCTGGCCCCCACCACCTTGGCGAACTTCTTCAAAGTTGGACAGCCAGTCACCAAGGAGCCTGCGAACACAGAAAAGACTAAGAAAACAGGTATAATATAAATCTAATCTAAAATGTGGTCCTCAAACTGTACCAAAGTCAACTGTTTATTTGAACCGTTGAATTAAAAGATGAGGAAGCACTGTGAAGCACTGAAACGGTTGCTCTTTGGAGAGGGTTCAATTGTAGGTCAAAAGATTAAAGTTCCTTCCCCTTGTAGTAGACTGACAACCAAGTGAGAGAATCAGGTGAACTTTAAGAAGAATTCAAGGCACTCTGTTCAGTTGGGTTAAAAAGCCTTTATTATGTCTTGGCTTGCTTGACAAAGTTTGAAAACCCAGGTCGGTGGAAAAACAACCTTTTTGGCTCAGAGGGCCATGTTTTGAGCTCTTTATTCTAGTACTGCATGTACATATGTACAGTATGGTAATGAGACCTCATAGACTGTGTCGACATTCCGTTAATCAGTAATAATGTCCTATGGACATTTTTGTAGGCTAGTTAGTTATGTTATGTTATGTAGCTGTCTAACAGATTCCCAGCGCAGTGGTTACAAACGGGAAGTTCCTAAAGGTTGTTATTGTTTTGTTTTACTGCCTGAATTGGTCTGTTAAGTGTGTAATAGTAATGTTATTAAAAATAAACTATTTCCTCACACAGTCCCCCCCAAGAAAGCATTAAAGGAGAAGGAGACAGCTGGTAAGTCTAAAGAGCTCGCTAGTGTCAAACCCCCCTCCTCGACCGCTGCTAAACCCACGGGATCCGCTAAGGCCACGCCCACCGAAGAGCAAAGCAGGAAGACCGCCGCAACCTCTCTGATTCTGTTTGAGGAAGTGGACGTCATCTTCGACGACGACTCTGGCTTCCTGGCGGCCATCAAGACCTTCATGACCACCACCAAGAGACCGGTCATCCTCACCACCAGCGGTCAGTTTTAGCACACACACAGTCTTGTCAGTGTTGGTCTTGGTCGTATGGATACAATAGATGACCTTATGGCTATTGGCTCTAGACTTACGCCAGATGTCTTTGTTGTTTTTAGATCCTAACTTCAGCACCATGTTTGACGGCTTCCTCGAAGAGATCCATTTCAAAGCGCCCTCAGTGGTGAGTGAACTTCATGAACTTGTAAATGACTTCTACACTTTTCCCCAACATCAGTGAACTTGATCTGGATTTTGGATATTGTTTTATTGTGATATGGCATAAAATGTGTTCTATAAAAAAATAAAATGATCTGGAAAAATCGGTATCGGCGGATACAAAAAAACCTAATGATCGGAATCGGATCGGAGCAAGGACACTTTGAGACCGACTGGTGTAGCGAATGGTGTTTACAAAATGCACAAAAGCAGCACCCGGACTCTGTTTGACTGAATTTATTAGTATATCATCGGTAACACCTGTGGAGGAATTGGGGAAGGGTCCCAAGTTCTTTCCAAAATGACTGCATAATCTCGTTCTCTTCTTTCTCTTTCTCGCTGTGGTCCAGGTGAACGTGGGCAGCTACCTGCAGCTGCTGTGTCTGGCAGAGGGCGTTCGCACGCACCCCCAGGACGTACGCAATCTGCTGACGCTCAACGGCTGCGACGTCCGACAGAGCCTGCTGCAGCTGCAGTTCTGGACACGCAGTGCCGGGGGGCGCCACATCACCACCACCAGGCCACCAGCCACCACCAGCCACATGATTGACTCACGACCCCAACCTAACCCCATGGGTAATTTACGTACGTAAGCGTGACCATTTGGTGCACATTTGTCCGTGCACAAGTAAAGTAATGTCTTTAAGCCTTTTGTAAAAAAATATGGTTAATATGTATTTGTAATCATGTTTACATTATGATTACGTTATTCCGCGACGCCACCGTCAGTGTCCCGCGACCCCAACTTTGGGAACGCCTGGTCTAGTTCTGTATTTCCAGGTTGAATGTCTATGGATATTTTGATTATTTTCACAATCTCTAGAAGATTAGTTTGTCAACCTGCTGATATTTAGATCCTATATTCAATAATATTCAATATCAGTGGCATACTGTAAGTGTCCTGATCTTCTGCTGCCGGAAATATACGTTTTTGGTTGTGGTGATTTTGGTATACACAGTACGTCGTCGTACACATATAAGTTAATAAGTCTCACTTTGCTCATTTTCCCAGCCTTAGAATCTGACACGACTACAGAAGTGAAGCCTGAGGATGGTGCAGTGGAATCAGCCGTGTCCACATCGCTGCCTCCCTGTGAGAGCGGCTGCACAGAGAGCATGCTCGGCCTGCTGAATATCCAACCTGACCGAGACATACAGCAGCTGCTCAAGGTGATGTCTCTTTATTCGCCATGCGTCTTCTTCCTAGCCCCTTTTATCCACAATTTAGTTGTTATGCCAATTCATTCCTCCCCACACACATAATTTCATTATGTGTTGTCAATGCTGTTGTAGCCTACTGACTCACCTGCCAGTGAGGATCCCACAACGGCACTCCTTGCTGTCAGGTGCAGCCCTTAGCCTGTAGGAATGCATGCAGAGACACTCCACGTCAGGCTTCCCTCTGAAGAACGTGGGCCAATTGTGTACGATAGACGAATGCACCACGGTGTATTGAAACACACAACCTCCTAGGTGGTGGACAGATACCACTGCGCCACCCGAGCACTTTGAACATGACAAATTACTCTGATTTATACTGACAAGACAGTGTAGATTAGAGAGACAGGAAATTGAGCAAGGGCAGAGAAGGAAAGACATGCAACACGGTCTTCAGCTGCAATCGAAAATGGAACGTTGCAATTACGATGGTAAACCTCAGATTGTAGTTATTGTGTAAGTACATGAATGTTTCTGTGAAAGCCTCATTTTTCTTTTCTTTTTGCATTACGTGACTTTACAAACAATTGTCTACTCTATTCTAATTTAACCGTCGTGTTCTGCATCCACAGAGTCAGTGTTCAGACGAGGCGTCTCTGTGCTGTGAACTGCTAATGGACAGTAAACGGAGAACAGTAGATCTGCTCCGCTCCAACATGGAGACCCTTCTCCCCCTGCCCCTGTCACAGCTCGCCCCCCGCACCCATGGACCACAGCAGTCGGCCTCTATCGCTCAAGACCAGGCCACGGCCTCTAGGCCCTCTACCGCTCAAGACCAGGCTAGTGTCGAGCCTCAGGAGTTGGACCCACCGTCCCGTGCCAGGCTACTGCAGGCGTCGGAGTCCTCCGATGGTTTGGACAACGACAGTCCGGTCAAAGTGTCCAACAGGATGAAGAACAAGAGGCAACAGCACTGTCTGCAAAAACAGGACCCGCTGGACTCTGACTCCGACTCCGAGGACGGCTTCCTCTCTTTGTGCCGCAAACCGCAGGTCGCTCCTCAGACAGAACAGTCATGCGTTCCAGATGTGAGAGACACGCCATCGTCCCCGGTGAAGAGGGTGGCGGTGAAGAGGGTGCCGCTAACCCCCGATCAGAAGAGGAAGGCCGTCCCAATCTCCTGCTGTCTGGGCTCCATAGCCGAATTCCTAGACGACATGTCTTACCTCGACTCCTGCCTGTCCCGCCACACGTTGGAGGGCATCGAGACTAAAAGAAGGATGCTCGGCCTCCCGGCCTGTGCCGAAGTGAAGGCTGGGATGACGGACGAGCCCCGGGTGGAGATTGACAGCTGGGTGGAGGGAGAGCGGGTGCTAGAGGTCCAGGCCGCCGTGGAAACGCTGAGCTTCCGGAGATGCCAAAGCGGGGTGACGGAGGCGTGGAGGGAAGCCCAGGAGCTAGGTGGAGAGCTTGGGAAGGAGGCTGCAGCAGAGCTCACACTGCCCGTGGCTCCACACCGAGGGGGCTTCAGCCTCACTCAGGACAGTCCTTGTCAGCCCAAGTGAGTCTTTTATTTATTTGCTTGTTGTAGGTCGTCTATTTTCGGCAAAGGCATTTTATATAGAGGGAAAAGGGTGTGTGTCTCATGTCAACTAGGCATGTATGGTTCGATAAGCCATAAAGAGAATGTTGGGTGGAACTTTTTCTTCCACTTTTAGGAATGTAACTTCACTTGCAATAGAGGAATATTGCAATAGTAACAGAAGGTTCTAATGGTACTTTTAGGACCACCAAAACGACATTGAAGATTGATTGGCAAAAAACAACAACATTTAATGTAATTTTCGGCGCAGTCATCGTGTTTAAGGGTAGCAGCTGATGCTTGCTTACCCCAATCACACGACACGGGATCAATCATCTGTTAGAAATGTGTATCCAACTTAATATTTTATGAGATGAGTAATCATGAATATGGCAGACACATTGGCCAGTTTAACCAAGAGCTGTTGGCTGTTCTGCCTTTCCAGCAAGCTCCAGAAGAGGAGGGAGCTGATGGAATGCCTGCTTTCCAGAGGAGCGTTCGGCACTCTGGGCAACAGGCCTGCCGCAGCAGTGGAGTACCTACCCATCCTACGCACCATATGCAGATCAGAACAACAGAAGGAACAGGACAAAGTAAAACGGAGGTAAGCAGCACTCAGAACACCACATCTTGTGGGAGGGGTGTATAAAGGTAATGTGTTGCGTTGCACTGCGGGCAGGATGTGGCCACATCGTCTTTGTTAGCGGGTGCCGGTTGAATCATAAGACAATGTGTGTGCTATTGGCATATACAGTATGAGTAATCATTTTTCGCTTACAAAATAATGTCAAAGTGCAACAGTGATTTTGCAGGGCATGACACAGGTTCCGCATGCAAAGCGTTGAAATTTCTACTATTGTGCTATAATGGTTTGGCCTTACCTAATGTCAAACAATAGTGATTCTACTTGGCCACAGTTTGCAGGGAAAACAAAGCACAGGAAAGTACAGTTAAATTCAAGGTCTGCTAATAAATGGATTCAAAACCCAAGAAAGCACTATTTTTCCATTTTTTCCTTTGGGGTCCTTCATCTTCAATTCATCGCAAGCACGCACGCACGCACACACCTTTAAAGGACACGGAAATCAGTTGAACATTTTCTTTTGCTGCAGGTTCCTGCACTACCTGGATGGCATCCACCTGGGTCTTCCCAAGAGGACAGTCCAGCTCCTGGCCGAGGACTTCCCCTGAAGACCATTGTCTTTATAGTCAATCATACAAAAACCCTAAGTGAGACATGGCCGTTTCTGTGACCTCATGTGTTTGAGGGTCCGCTTGTCTTATAAACAAACATTGTGAACTGGCATAAAGCACATTCTTTTTTACAGCCCTTGAGAGAACTTTCCTCGTGTGTGGCGTGTGTATGTGTGTGTGGCGTGTTTGTGTGTGTGTCAGTCAGCGTGGAGTATAATGGATCAAAGATCTAGCCTCGTAAAAGCTTTCCAGTGGCCAAATTCAATTTCATTTTCATTCAACAGCTGAATGAAAATTCAATTGAATTCCGCCGCTGGGAGGTGTTTTATGCATTGTTTATGTGTTTTGAACCAGACCTTTAATATCCGATGAGTTGGATGGGTCCATTTCTGTGTAGCCACCAGTCAAGCTAACCGAGGGTGTTGTCCCAACCATTATTGCGTATGTACAGATTCTTCCCGATCTGAAACCCCTCCATCGCTCAGTATAGTACAATACATTTAATGAAAATGGAAAGAATAGCAAATAGATCTATAAACAACCTATAAGTGATGCTTTGTGGACTTGCAGATCTGCTTCTTTTCCCACTCTTGGCCGCATACAGTGGGCCTTCAGTGGTCGAAAGGCAAACAAACGAACAAGGATTCACTCAATGTCTGGCTTTTATTTTGCTCCCTATGATAACACCTTTTTGATACGATCTTTCTGGTGCTTCGATAGATCGCTGTAATTATTACTGCTTCACATAAGTTTGTAATATAAAATGGTATGCGTGTATTGTAAAATAATTTTAAGTTCAGTGGGATTTGTAGCTACATGTTTTGCTTTTAAGCGTGCAAAGCATATTTTAATAAATGGTAAATTTATTTTGGAGAGAAATTGGGTATCGTTGATAACACCTTGTGTAACCTGTTGATTTTAATTATGTACACACACACAGGCTGTTCAATACACCTTTCAGAGTATCTCTGTTCTAAAAGTAAATTAATAAAAACACACCAAAAGCAGGCACAGCTTTTGAAAACAAGTTCCTGTTCCACGATGTACACTGTTTTTTGTTCACCAACCACTGCCACATTAATTACAGCGGGTGTTTAGGTTTTTCTTTTTCTCTCCCTCCCCCTCCTAAATAAAGGTTTGTAACAAAAAGGTTTTCATTATACATTTTTTGTGCATTTTTGAGAGATGCAACATCCAATACAACTTTATTTATAAACATTTAAAAACGACAAAGTTGACCAAAGTGCTGTACAGTAGGCATAACAGAACATAAAAACACAGTGCAACATAATAGAACATACAATACAAATACATACAGAATGAACCAGGGTTTAAAAGCCAAATAATTAAAATTAGTTTTTAAGATTTTTAAGTTTTAAAAACGGGTAATGTTTGAGCCAGCCTGACGTGGTTATAGGAAGCTGGTTCCATACAGTCGGTACACATTACAATCTGTTAAATTACCTACCTGTAACTGGTAAATGCAACTCAGGGTTGTGTTGATTATAATAGACTGCAGTATACCAATATTACAATATAATTTAAAATTAAGTTACACTAATGAGTTTTTTTTTTTGATGAGTAGCAGCCTTGAGCCATGCATATTCATTATATTATTGGTAGACTAATATACAGTATTATACAATTGAATAAAGAAATTAAGTTACAATAATATATAATCATGAGTTATTCTTTTTTTTTTAGAGGATTTAGCCTAATGAGGCACATTGATCATATAGGCTATGTTTTGGCCTATAGTATGCTAGTTTAGATAGACTAGACTACTATAATCAGAAGTTAAGTTACTTTTTAGGTGATGAAAATCACCTCTTTAACTCGTCTTTTGACTTTGGTTTTTACAGCCCGCTCATTGGTCAGGCTGTCATTTGTCCCGGGTTTACAGCCCGCTCATTGGCTCCTTGGCTGAGTTGACGGCTCGCTTGACATACTGGGCTCGATCGTTGTCGCAACTTTCTAGATGCGCAATCAGCGCATCTAGCCTAAAGGAACGGGCGTGCCCCCGTTAAGATTGTTATTTTGGTGACCATTCTAAATCCCTTAAACAGCTCCGCGACCCGTTACATTATGCATAGGTGTGGTTTGGGCGTTTCAGCAATTCCACCAATCCCTGTGCCACATCCCATTGCCTTTAAGAGATCCCTTATCTATGCCCGTTATGCCAAGCGTTATATTGTTTCAGCCTTACCCGTGACCCGCTATTGCGCTCAGTGCGCCTTTCTTTTCCTCCCCTGCCCCAAGAACACGTCTTTTGTTTTGTTCTTAAATCGGTCAGTTTTCGTCCATTTTTCACAATTCAAAGTGCTGCGTGATCGCCAAATATCGATCTCTAATTTGCAACTACTTACAG